>NW_021028847.1:859225-932991 GCF_004153795.1 Camellia sinensis | reverse complement strand
GTTGTTGGTAATGAACCCTCAAAGGAGGATTAAACCATTAAGCATGAGCCTCAACCTCAAGCTTAAACAACCCTAAGGTTGAAACAACCCTCAAAGAAAATGAAAAAGTGAAGAAATGAGGGAGATTGCAGAGATTATAAGTGCTGAAATGAGGTGAGGAAAAGCACTAAAACATGCAATCAACTCAAACTAATAGTAATTAAAGCCTTAAAACACCAAGCTAGTGAAAGGACTTACACTACAACTATGCAAAGCAAAGCTCAAATGCCACTAACAGCTCAAAACAATCCTAAAATAGGTTAAAAACAATCCTAAAATAGGTTAAAAACAATCCTAAAACATGTTGGAATTGAGCTAACAAAGGCTAGAATAATAGGCTAAAACATAACACAAGTTATGCTAGTAACCAAGACACAAGGAGGGTAGTCTAACCCCTCCAATTTTGGACTTCAAAAGATGATTTTAGCCACTGAGATAGCTCTGAAAAACAGTGTTTAAAAGCTCTGAAAAAGATGATGCAAGGGTGGGAAACACAAGTGGAAAGGCTTAGAGAACAAGGTTCAAAGAAGGGTGATTAACCCCTTAACCTTTAATAGCCTTAAACCACAAGCTTCAGCCCAAAAAAATAGTTGAAAAACACTTCTATATCAACAAGAAACGATAGAAAAGAAGTAGTGAAAAGGTGCTCAAAATTATACCTCT
This sequence comes from Camellia sinensis, assembly GCF_004153795.1. Classification (NCBI taxonomy): domain Eukaryota; kingdom Viridiplantae; phylum Streptophyta; class Magnoliopsida; order Ericales; family Theaceae; genus Camellia; species Camellia sinensis. Next base: position 932,289 of record NW_021028847.1, on the reverse strand, counting down.
TGAAGAGGAATAACACTTTCGTTCACAAACCAACCAATTCTCACTCTCAAGGGCTGAAATTTGGACTCAACAATCTTAGTAAGGAGAGATCCAATATTGGTTTAGAAAGTGTAGAGAGAGGGTGTATAGGTTGCAAGATAGAAATAGAGAGAGAATTCCAAGAATTGGAGGTTTTGGAATTTTTTTGAACCTTAAATTAAGAGGTTTGGCCAGGTATATATAGAAAAACAGACTAATAGGTCGAAAATATCAAGCCTTGAATAACTGGAGCTTGTGGGGGGCAGCTGGCCAAAAATATCTAACCTTTTAACCATTGGCCGACAAGCCAGCAATGTGGCCGGTTGGCCATCAAAAATCTACTTTTAGGCCCAACTTTAAATGGGCATAACTCCTTCATCCGGACTCCTTTGCAGGTCATTCTTGAGTTTAAATTGAAGCCCCGGAAGTCTACTTTCCAATGGAAGTGGCCTAAAATAAAATTTATAAGTGTTCTAAGAGATATTGCTATTTTAGTGAAGCTTACTCAGTTTTGGCTTAATCGGATGAATGCCTAACTTCCAACAACCATATCTCACTCATCCGTGCTCGGCTTTAGGAGATTCTTGGGTGTAAAATGAAGCCCCATAAGTCCAATTTCCAATGGCGGTGTCCCGATAGTTAAAGTCCAAATGTACAAAAAGGATAGACCTATATTAGTGAAGGGTGCCCGATTCTCTCTTAACGGTTTATGCCCAACTTCTTCCCTAACTAGGTTTATTCCCTCTCCTCCAATTTTCTTCAAATCCAAACCTCTAAATAAGATGTTTTAAAATATTTTTGAAGTAGTGCACCTCTCATTCATTTATTTGCACTTTGTCCTTGGTTTACCGAAAAGTCCAACATTTAATGAAATGCGAGCCTCGGAACATTGTACAAACTTGTTCAAAATTATTTTGAAAGAGAGGTTTTTATGGTCTAAAATAGTTTTTGTCCAAAATGGGGTGCAAGGTTGGGATTTAGAAGCTCTTCTTGTGGAAGAAATAAAACATTTGCACAACACAACTTTCATCATCGAATGATCAGTCAGTGGCACCCAAGTCTTAAGGGTGGTCAAAATTGGGTTGTCTACAGGTCCACGTTGTCTTCTAAGGAGCGCGAGCATTTAATCGCTTTATTAAAAGATTTGAAAGATGTTTTCGTGTGGTCCAACGAAGACGTGCCTGGAATCGATCCAGAGATTGTACAGCAACAGATCCCTCTTAAGCCAGAGGCCCAACTAGTCAAACAGAAACTCCACAGAGTTCGTCCAAATTGGGCGTTGAAGATTAAAGAAATGGTCACCAAGCAGATTAATGCGGGTTTCTTGATGGTGTCTGAGTACCCAATTTGGTTGGCTAATATTGTTCCGGTTCTGAAGAAAGATGGTAGAACCAGGTTTGTGTCGACTTCCGGGATCTGAATAGAGCTAGTCCGAAAGATGACTTTCCATTATCGCACATTGACGAATTGTTAGACTTCACCGCAGGCCATTCCTTGCTATCGTTCATGGATGGGTTTTTCGAGTATAACTAGATTTTGATGGCATCTGAGGACAGAAAGAAGACTGCTTTGACCACGCCATGGGGTACCTACTGCTATAAAGTTATGCCTTTTGGGCTGAAGAATGCCAGGGCTAAATATTAGAGGGCTACAGCCACAATCTTGCATAACATATTCCACAAGGAAGTTAAGGTGTATGCGAATGACATGATTGTAAGGTCTAAAGAACCAGAAGGTCACTACATCGGACTGGAAAAATTCTTTGAACGGATCAAGGAGTATAAACTGAGGTTGAACCCACAGAAATGCACCTTTAGGGTGACTGCAGGGAACAAACTGTGATTTCTGATTACGTAGAGGGGGAATTGAAGTAGATCCATCCAAGATCAAGGCCATCTTAGAAATGCCGCCACCAAGGACTGAAAAGGAGGTGCGCGGCTTTCTCAAGAAAGTGCAATTCATAAGACAATTTATCTCAAAATTAACATTGACTTGTGAACCATTGTTTGGTCTCTTGAAAAAGGGGAAGAAGTTCTGTTAGGATGATCGATGTCAGTTCGCTTTCGAACAGGTCAAGTAGTACCTTTAGAACCCATCTATGTTGTCTCCACCAGAACCGAGGAAGCCACTAATCCTATACCTATCAGTGACAAAGACGACCATGCGGTGCATGGTAGCTCAAGAATTAGAAAATAAGGTGGAGAAGGCCATTTACTATCTAAGCATTAAGATGCTAGATTATGAGACCCGCTACACTCCTCTGGAGAAAGCTTGCTTAGCTTTGGTTTGGGCTGCTAGGAAGTTGAGTCACTACTAGTTAGCTCACTCCATAATTCTGGTGTCAAGATTAGATCCCATCAAATATCTCTTTGAGAAACCGGCACTTACGGGTAGGCTAGCTCATTGGTTGCTTCTTCTCTCCGAGTTTGACCTCAAGTACGTCAGTTGCATGCTCATCAAAGGGAGAGCAGTAGCGGAATTTCTGCCTGACCACCCCGTGGAAGGAGATGAAGCTGTAGAGTATCGGTTCCTAGATGAGGAGATTCTGTAGGTAGAAGAGTACACGTGGACAATGTACTTTGACGGAGCGACTAATCAATATGGTTATGGGATAGGTGTGTTGTTCATAGCTCCAGATGATTCCTATATACCCCTGGCTTTCAAACTCCGGTTCAAGGTATCCAACAATGATGCAGAATACGAGGCGTGTATTGCTGGATTAGAAGTCGCCCTAGAACTAGGGCAATAAGACTGGACGTCGTCGAAGACTCGAATTTAGTTGTTTCTCAAGCCAACAGGGATTTGAAGGCCAAATAAGAGAAAATAAAGGTTTATCATCAGAGTCTGGACATTTTGATTTCGAGGTTTAAAAAACTAACGTTCACACATCTACCAAGAGAAAACAATCTATTTGCTGATGCATTGGCAACTCTATCCTCCGTGGTAGACATACCGATCGGAGTTAAAATGTGTCTGATCATCATTGAATAGAAGTATACACCTACTTATAAGATGATAGCCGCAATAGATGAGGTTCAAGACAAGAACCCCTGGTATTACAACATTTAGAACTTTCTGGAGAAGGATACGTATCTACTAGGGGCAAATGCAAAGGATAAACGGGAATACGGCATCTAGCTGTCCAGTTTATCATCTCTAGAGACAAGTTGTATAAGAAAGGGCATCTGGGAATGCACAAGCTCTGTGTCGAAGAAGAGAAGTAAAAGCGACTCGTGGAGGCCATCCATGGAGGGGAGTGTGGAGCATACATGAATGCTGTGATGTTGGCAAGGAAGATCCTCAGACAAGGCTATTATTGGTCGACTATGAAGGACGATTGTATCAACTTTGTTCGACGATACCACAAATGTCAAATCCGTGCTAACCGCATGATCATCCCACCGTCAAAGCTCTATAACATGACTTCGCCATGGCTTTTCTCATTCTGGGAAATTGACGTCATCAGGGAGTCTCGCCAAAAGGCTCAAATGGACATGAGTTCATCTTGGTGGCGATCTACTATTTTACTAAGTAGGTGGAAGGTCAGTCTTATTCTATGTTGAAGGCATCACATGTAGCCAAGTTCATCAGAAACAACATCATCTGCAGGTATGCGGTGCCAAATGAGATCATCTCAGACAACAGCTCGTACTTTAAGAACGAGGTGGCGAATTTGCTAGAGAAATACAACGTGGCATTTCACAAGTCATCAACATACAAATCGTAGACCAACGGAGTTGTTGAAGCTGCAAACAAGAATGTCAAGAAAATCTTACGAAAGATGGGGCAAACCTACAAAGACTGGCCAGATAAACTACCTTTTGCATTCTAGGGTTATAAAACGTCAATTTAAACATCTACAGGGGAAACCCCCTATTCTTTGCTGTATAGGATGAAATTTGTTCTGCCAATTGAGATTGAAATAGCATTGCTAAGAATCATGGCCGAGTGCCAGATAACAGAGGTGGATTGACAGCAAAGCAGGTTCGAAGAATTGATGTTGTTTGACGAAAGGAGATTAAAGGTGTTGTATCACATACAGGGATATCAACGCAGAATTACTAGGGCCTTTAATAAGAAAGTCAAATTCAGAAATCTCAAGGAAGGAGACGAAAGGGCGACTTGGGAAAAAGTTAGAGCATGAAAAAGTGGAAATAAAGAGAAACCGAGCTCGCAAGGTCAAAAACCCAAAAGGGTGGCTTTGGCAAAAGTTAAAGCACAAAAGGAGAGTGTTAATACTCGAGTGAACCCGAACCGAACTACGTAAGGCCTGATTCCCATCTTTGGGATATGTAGGCAACTTCATTCCGAGTTCAGCCATAACCATCATCAACTAAACTGTCTTGTCTATTTGTTCGATTGGTCCGTCGTTCTCCATCACCTGTTAACTTGGTTGTATTACCTCCATTTGACGGAAAGGCCAGTTAAAGCAGTGTTGGTGAATGCAGTCGTGGGCAGTCATAATCTTTTTGATTTGGGGTTGTACATCTTGAGGATTGATTCCATGTGTGTCAGGTAGTGACCGTTTCAGAAAATTGTTTTCAAAAGTTTTAATGGAGCTGATTTTCTCAAAATTTTATCTTTTACAACACAGACCATTCTTTGGACCAAAAAGGAAAGTTTTCAGTACTCATAACTTTAATTTCATGATTTCAACACAAGTACATTCTCCAACTCTCAGGTCAAATCAAAGTTGCTTTTACATCAGAAAAACTTGAAAAAAGAAAAAAGTCAAAGCAATAATTTGGATAAGTTGGGTGCCAGTCCTCTACCTCCTACTCGCACTCACAAAAGTCTTCGCAACCAACGATGGCCCAACCTGTGCCTTGTCCTTGAGCCAAGCCAAGCACTCACCAGAAAGGGCATAACTGAAGCTAGCAACAGGGGCCAGAATCTCTCCCATCCTCCAACCAGCGAGGTACTGAGCCACATGCGAAGCACGAACTGGAAATGGATCAGGGTATTCTAACCCCTCATCTGGACAAGTTTGATTATGCCCAAACTGACGTTTGAACCGAAAGGGGAAGTAGAATACATAGTGTGTAAGGCCAATCAACTGTATACCTAGCTGGTGAGGCATGTTGTAGCTCATCTCAGCCAAATTAAGCCAGGGGCAACACCAAGCGATGTTAGTTGTAGATCTGCTGCACATCCAGTCACACCATAATCCCTCTGAGGGGAAATCCACTAGCCATGGACGAAAGAAGTAGGATCTGGTAGAATACTAGGGGCAAGGGTCCACCACTTTCAGCTTATCTGTCAACCACACCTAGGAAGGGATGAAAAATAAGAGAGATTAAAGAATAGAGCGATGTACATTGATAGAAAAGTAAGGATTTGACTTTGAGAGAAAAGTAGAGAGTGAGTGCCAAGTGATGTGAGCAATCATAAATAAGAAGAAAGGATGGGAAAAAATACCTGAAGAAGTAGTGGACTCCCCGCAAATTGAGTTGTCTCTCACCGATGGAAAGCATCTAAACCCTTTAGGGTCTCGGGCAGTGCCAAACCGATGCAACTCTGACCCTCTTTTAGACATTGGGCCACTTCGGTCAACCTAATGCTAGCTCCACCACAACTAGGGGCAAGTAGGAAGTGTGCAAGTAAACATAAGTAGAGGGCATGTTAACGATAACCTTGCCAGAGAAGGTCACCTCTGTCCTCAATGATGGAAAGCCAATGAATCAAGCCGGGTATATCCAACTCTCCGTCATGAGGCAAGGATTGAGCATCGTGTAAAGTAAGCCTACACATTCATTCCAAAGCCCATACGTGGCCAAAACAGGCTTGAGGCATAATCTACTCATCACGCTAGGATTCCATTAAAGCTTGAAACTCTTCAAGAGTTGGACACATTGCTTGTGCTCCGAAGCGAAACATATATGTAACCAAGTTCCAACATCGAAAGATGGCATGAAGGAATCGAAAAAAAAAACAAAACATGACTCAGTGGAAAAAGAGTGTTTATGCTGAAACCCCAAAAATTTACCTTTTCCATGCCATCCAAAGTAAGCGTCCACTCTTGGAGCCTCTCAGCAAGAAAGATCTCTATTTTCAAAGAAAACAACAGTAAAGATGAAGTTCTGTTGAAGAAATGGCAAAATAAGGCATTTATAGAGGATAAGGTTGTGTGAGTGGCTGACAGCTGTTGCCAGCTGTCCAGCCACATGCCTTGACCGACCGACCACCTTTCCTGGCTGGCCGTCCATTCACTTGGCCGGCCAACCAATTTTGTGGGCTAAGCAAATGGCAGTAGTGTTATGTTTTGCCGCTTTTTATTTTTGAGTCTTTTGTTTCTAATAATTGTAATGAGATGTGTTTAGTTTGTTTTAGGTTTGTTTTTCCTTTATTGAGTTGTATTTTGTATTTTAGGTCAGTTGAAGGCTCAATATTCGGTTACAAACATCAGTCAAGTACAGGCATTTTCAGTTTCAAATTCAGTTCCAATTTTATGTAAGTGATGTGCCATGCACGAGATGCAAAACAAAACTCCTTTTATAAATTTGTAGGGTTTTACCCCGATCATAGTTTTTACAAAAGAGAATACAAATATTAAAAACAAAAGTAACAAGTCCTATCTGAAGCTATACAAAGTGCTAAACTACAAAGCAAAAAGAAAAGGGCAAAAAGAATACAAAAATCAGAGTCAAGCTTGAGAGGCTCTCTTCGTCCTCTTCCGCGAAGGGGACTCAGGGGCATTGTCATCGTCAGCACCGCTATCGTCAGAAGGGTGGGACTTAGAGCCAGAGCCAGTGTCATCCTCCCCGCTCCCTGACTTTGAGCCAGCATCATCATCCTCGCTTCCAGACTCAGAGGCCCTGCTCATTGTCTCTTTCATTCTTTCACTCCAAGAACTATTGCATTGCTAATGGATCAATTAACCAAACTTCCATATTTTAAAATTAATTGAGATTCGGAGGACCTTTAAATATGAAAAAAATATTTGAAGCGCGAAATAAGAGAAATAGGCCTGGATCAAAGACTTGATTGTGAAGCCACTTAAAACTAACTCTAATACCATTTGAGGCATCCAAGTCCAAAATCAATTGATATTGTGTGGAGAGAACCTTATGCTAATAGTTTGAGTGTAGGACAAGTCTCTAACACTCTTTTTCGATTGTGAAATAAGAAAAAACAAATAATAATTTTGATCTTTAATCTAGATGAGAAAATAAAAGAAATAATTATAATTTCTCACTATTATGTTTGGATGAGTAAAACACAAAACATATAAAATAAGGATGTATGTGAGTTTTTTTTTTCATCTTCTTTTTTCCTTTGAATTTTGATGGATCAGATGGTTTCTCACTAAATCTCCTTATTTTGGTGAGAAATGAAAGTGGTATAATAAGAACTTTCTTTCTCTATATTTTTCACTATTTGTTGCCTACTTTGTACACAAAACATGAGAATAGTTTTTGTTTATCATAATTTCTTCTCTTTTCTCATTAAATCTCTTCATCCAACTAGACTGTAACAAATCATATGAACTTTGTGATAGTAGTTACAACATTCGATCATAACCCGTTTAGGATGTGAGTTGATTTTTTAACTTTTTAACTATTTTAGCATGGGTTAAAAAGTCTCGTATAAAATAAGTTTTTTCAACTTTTTTAATTTTTGTAAGAGAAAAAATAAAATGATTATGATCTGAATGTAATATTTTGTCTTTATTAAACTAAAAAATTTATTTCTTTTTTTTAAAATTATTTTAATCAAAAATTTCATTTTAACTTGTGTCAAACGAAAGCAAAGATGACTATGGATAACACATACTCCTCCAAAAACAAAAACTGTACAAACAATTGGTCCCATTTTAGGATTTTTTCAAAAATGTGCATGTTAATTAGTCCATGATTCTCCCTTTCAAATGTGTTTGAGGGTTGTTCAATTTGCGCTTAAGTGTTGGTCCTTCAATTAGGTGCATGTGTGCATGTATATTTGGTCCTTCATTATAGCATTTTGGCTACTGTTTTAGGCCTTTTTTTAGAGTTGTCTAATTCATGTATAAGTCCATCTTGCCATCCATTTGCATTGCCATATGCATGCTTGTATGGGCGAAAGGGGGTGCTCATAGCTGACCTTCCCCGATCGTACCCAAGCTCCCGAGCCGAGACAACTCCGGTGATGACGGACATGTGGCCTTCGGCACCGAGTCAGGGTTTCCTAAATTTTCCCATTTTAAAATATTTAGGTGGCGACTCTGTATCTGGCAAAGCAGTCCATGTTTGGCACTACTTTTTCAAAAATCTGTTTCTCAAAACGATTTGCCAGATTTGGACTCTTTGGTTCAGATTAAGAACCGTGACACAAATCGAGTCCGAACTGTAGCACGAGGCCCCCGCGGGCGCGTCTACAGTTTGGCACTTCTTTTCAAAAAAAAATCTGTTTCTCAAAACGATTTGCCGGATTTGGACTCTTTGGTTCAGATTAAGAACCGTGACACAAATTGAGTCCGAACTATAGCACGAGGGCCCCACGCGGCGTGTGTCTACAGTTTCTGGCGACTCTGCTGGGGAATTTAGAGAGCTTGACTCGAACTCGTGATATCCTGTTTTGATTTCATTTATGTGTCTCTTTGCATTGCATGTGCATTGGTGCGCCTAGGACACCGTGTTTGCCATCTGCCATTCCTGAACGGTTTGCCGGAGGCCTGTCTTGTCAAGGCATGACCATAAGGCTGACCGGTTATGGGCTCTGACAGTATGGGAATACAAACCCCGATTTTACCGGGGTACCCTTTTGACCATTCGACCTAGTGCATATTCGGATCCATAGTGACCATTCCAAGCTAGGACAGGTTGCTTACCCGATGTTAGGTTGTTTGAAACCGCTGCGTGCGTAGTGAAACCCTAGTTCCTGACAAAATAGGACAGGGAAACCCTACCCCAACATAGGGGTGTTTTGGCTCTATTTACTTGCTATGTGCTTTTAGAGTGTATCTCTACAGGAACGTACATATCAGTTTGCAAGATCGAGTATTAGATCCGAGGGCACCAGTATCAGTGTTACTGAGAATCAGTTATATCTGCGGGTATCAGTTCAGTTTCGAGGACAGTGATTTCTGGGGAACAGTGATCAGCAGTAGAGTACAGTTGTTCCGCTACACCCGTGTTTGATCCATTTGGGCTGAAATGCTGCTTGTTGTCTCTTTCAGTTCAGACAGCTGGTATAGAATAGCTTGTGCTCCCCCTTGCTAAGGCAGGACTTATGACGACACAGAATTCAGAAGAGATCGTGGTTATGACAGCTGCATTAGATCAAGGGATCGCTCTGCAAAGTGAGACCAACATTGATATGTCACATCCACCCAGGTCGCCTGTTGAGCACCCGGTCTGGGCCCCCCAGCTATACCAGGCTCGCGAGCCTACTACATTTGAACTAATGGGGATGATAGCTGATCTCCAGAGGTCTGTGGCGGATCTCGCCTACGGAATGTCAGCTTCACCTCTAGTCGCACCATATGTCGGGAGTTTTGTACCCCAGGAGCCCTCGTTGTTGGGGAGAATTGTGATTGAACTTAGCCAACCGGAGATGGCCTCCAGCTATGGTAATGACATACCAATATCGACCCAAACCCTCAATCAGGCTGAGGCTAGAGGAAAAGACAAAGTGAAGGCAGATGCCGATCCCATTGAACAACTGCTGCGGGCAGTCGAGACTTTGAAAGCCGGGGGGATGAATAAGCAACAGATATCCGCAGTTGTGGCAAAAACTGTGGAGGATGCTTTCCCCACCCCACCTGAGGGTAGTTCAAGTCAGTCAGAAAATCGGGATAGGCCCCGTCATGCCAGAACAGTTCCTCCTATTCCCAGCCCTGCACCTGGGAAAGATCAGAAAGCCAAGGTGGCGCCTGCCGACCCTTTCGCTTGTGCGTCCAGTAAGAACGCTCAGACTTTAAAATACCTACGCCGAGGGCGCAGGGTCTTTCATGCTCTCTACATGCCTCTGTCTAAGACACTTCAGATCCTTGCCGAGAGGGGGCACCTTAAACCCTTGGAGCCTCGGCCTCTCCCGAAGAATCTCCCTGCTACGCATGATGCTACCCAGTACTGCGCGTACCACCAGCAGACAGGCCATGCGACCGACAATTGTTTCCGCCTCCGTCATGAGGTGCAAGATTTGATCGACAACGAGGTTATCCTCCCGCCCACCTCAGCCAAGTCCGTTACTACCCAGTTATTGGATTTTGAGGACACAGATACTGCAAGTATGTAATTAGAAAGTGAACCACCTGCGGGCGGCATTCGGTATATTTTGGATGTGGCGTCTGGCACGCATTTTTGAGCATCGGTGAACCCGAGTTTTGTAAATTCTGGCTTGGGTATCGAGTCAGTTTTTTGTTTTGAGTCTGTCTCTTTGTCTTGAGTTAGTCTTTTTGCTTAAAGGGTCTGTCTTGTTGTATTGAGTCAGTCCCCTTTGTATAGAATACCAGGTGATTCCGGGGTTGTTGCCTCGAACACCGTTTTGTCTTGTAATTACCCGTCTTTGTTTTGAGTCTGTTTCTGCCGAGGGGCCAGTTATACCAACAGATCTGAATGAAACAGCTGTGGCTATCTCATTTTCATGCTTGCTTCCAGTGTAAGTTAGTTGTGTCAGAGGATTTGAATGGACTGACAATACATCTCGCCCACTTTCCTGCGCGCCGAACTCATTGCATTAGCCTAAGTTTTTCAGAAACCTTTTGAACACTGCGGTGATAAAAACAAAGAGGAAGGAATTCCTCGGGTTTTGCAAAACTTTGATCAATTTGAGAGAAAGAGAAGCATGCTAAGCCTTTTTTAATGAATGAAACCATGCTTGTCAGCGTGAGTACTGGGAAGGACCCTGGCTTGATCCAGATTGGTTCCACACTATTTTCGGCACGAGCGATTCGTCGCTTTCTTAAAAACATTCAAAAACAAATGTTTTACACGGCCCTGTGAAGACCTGTGTGGAACCGTTCTTGAGATTGTGCAGCCTAGGATCGCTCTCAGCCTCAAGATTCGACTTGTTTGTTTTGAACCACGAACTCATCCGGAACATTCAACGGTCAACTGTCGGAGGAGGCCCGCATGGCCAGTTCTGGAGCAGCCCTCGAACAAGAGGCACCGAAGCCAGATCAGAAGGATTAGATCTCGCCGGAAGAAGCTTGTGGAGCAACCAGGATGGATTCTTCTACAAATCATTGCAACAGCCGTTCTCCTAGATACAGAGAGGCTTCAACTTCAGAAACCATTTGACATGGACTTGTTACACTTTTACCCTTTGAGAGGCTCGCTGGGTCGAAAATCCAGAAGGGCGACCCAGGCAAAAGTTAGAGCAAGAGAAAATACAAAAAGCAAAAAAAATATATACAAAAAAATACAGAAAAGAAAAGAAAAAAATGCGAAAAAGAAAAGAAAAAGAAATGAACAAAATAAAATGAAAAGAAGCTCGCAAGGTCGAAAACCTGCATCGGGCACCTTGGCAAAAGTTAGAGCCTGAGAAAGTGAAGGTTAAAATACCCGAGAGTACCTTAACCGGAACTACGTAAGGCTTGATTCCCATGTTTGGGATACGTAGGCAACTTCATTGTCGGATTTGGCATGCTTAGTATAGCTCCTTTGTATTCGGGCTTGTTGGCCTCAAGTATGCGGATGTGTAGTATGCGTTGCTTGCATCATTTCGATGGTTTGGAACCACCCTACATGTTATTTCAGTCCACTTAGCATGCTTATATGCTTGTATTCCATGACCCTTTTGATGTTTCAAGAATTGATGGTTACAAGGGGCAACTTTCCGTTGCCACGAGTCGTCGTGAGCCGCCATTCAAACCAGGGACAACTTTCCGTTGCCGTGCGGCGTTCTTCAAGCCAGGGGCAATTTTCCATTTCCTCCGATTTGAGGTTGCGCATCTCAAAGAGTAAGTTCCATGCTCGTTGAGCATTGACTGTATGTAAAATAGTTTTTGAAAATTTTTACTGAGGTTGACTATTTTCTCGAAAACCATTCCATTTTCCAAAACTGGACCATTTTCTTGGACCCAAAAAGGAAAATTTTCAGTGCTGGCAGCCTGACTTGCGTGGTTTTCAAATCAAAAATCGAACGAGTACGCTAATCCGACTCTCATCTTGATCAAAAGTGTTTTAGTAGAAAACCAAAACGAAAAAATGGTCAAAATGATGAACTAGGGGCACAGTTGAGTCAGGCGTTCTGTCTTTCCCCCGTCGTCAACGTACTTGCCAGGAGGGCACTCTACCCACCAGAAGAAATAGCTGTGAGCTAACGGCATCGGGCATGAACCCGCAACTTTCTATTCATTCATTAATCACCTTGGGGAGGGCTGAAAAATGAGAGAATAAAGAATAGAGAGGTGTAAGTTGAGAGAAAAAACGAGCCAAAGGGTTTTGAGAGAAAAACCGAGCTTGAGTGCCAGAGTGATGTGAGAATCACAAATGAGAAAAGGGTGGGAAACAATACCCAGAGAAACTGGCTCATCGTGATCTGAGGTCCCCCGTCGTCGTTAACGCGTCTGTATGTCGTGTCTTTTGTTTTGTTTACCTCAACCTTTGTTTTAGGTCACTTCCTAGCGTGTCTCGTTGTGTTTAGGTCGTGTACCCTTTTTGTTTGAGTCCTCCCCGCTGTGTTCAGTTGTAGGCTCGATACCCCGGTTGAAAACCCTTATTTAATTTCGAAAGTTAATCGTTTATGCTCGGAATGCTGTGCCATTCTCTACATTTGGGCGAACCAAAAGAAGGAAGGGAAAAGTCGGGGCATCCAAGCATGTTTCAACCTTAGCCGGTTTCACCTTTGAAGGCCGTCTTGTCAGATTGGGCTGTTTCGTTTAAAGTTTTCCGTGTGCAGAATAAACCAAGTGTTGGGTTATGGGCTGTATGCAGATTAATCCTCAGCAGAGTATGGGCCGTGTGTTCAGGTTAAGCAGTGGTTTGTATGGGTTGCTTCGCTGTTACTTGGTTTGGTTATCTTGTTATTACAATGCAAGTGTTCAACATTCAGACCACAGATCAATTCCATTTACATTGAGGTGTAACATGATGAGATGCGATGCAATGCATAAGATATGTAAATGTAACACTTTTTAAACAAAAAGTTTGTTCATTTCATAATCTTTTTTTAAGTACAAAATTTTGAGGAAAGCAAAAATCTGCCTGCGGCAGTACAAGGTAATCTAACTACCAGCGAAAAGAAAAAAAAAAGAAAGAGAAAACAAAAAAGTACAAAAGGAAGAAAAGCAGCAATCTGGGTCATCATCAGTAGTCTCGGGCCCGGGGATCTGCCCTCGCCCTCTTCCTGGATGAAGGTCCAGGGGCATCATCATCAGCTTCGCCATCTGAGCCTGAGTCTGAGTTGTCTCCAGCCTCTTCAGATGACCCGGCCTCTGCCTCTGCCTCGGACTCATCATCGTCATCATCATCATCATCAGGGGTTGGCGCCTGAGAGCTACTCCCGACATGAGTACGCCCTCCCCTGGTACGGGGACGTGCAGTCTCTCCACGCCCTCCTCGAGCAGGAATAGAAGGCCCAGCTGGAGCACCACCCACCAGAGGAATCTGGAAGGGAGGCTGAAAAGCACAAAAGACAAATACATCAGAATGCTATGAGCAGTGTACCAGTGCAGAATGCGGTGTACAGTGTGTGAATACCGTGAGCAGTTTATCAGTGCAGAATGCAGTGTATGAGTACAGTGTGTGAATGCCGTGAACAGTGTATCAGAGCAGAGTACAGTGCAGAATGCAGTGTATGTAGTGTATCAGATGCTGTGAGATCAGCGTGTCAGGTGTTGTGTTGTGCATCAGATTATGCGAAGCAGTGCATGAATGGTTTGAGGCCATTGTCAGAAGAACATACCAGAATGCTATAGAGGGCCAGAAGGTCGAAGGTCCGCTGCAGCATCCCCATCATGGAGGCATTCAACTCCACGGACTGCCGGGTGTACCCGGAGGACGCCTGCAAGAGTATAAGATACATCAGTGTTCTGCGAAATATCAAATAAACTGAAATGAAATGCCAGATGCAAGATGCAAAATGAAGTAATACATACCGGAGGCAAGTCTGGAATGCCGGCTAACTCATGACCAGCCGGGGGAGGAGCAAAGGGGATCTGGTAGGTCGCCCCATCTTGCCCTCTATATGACAGTACAGTGGGCAGGGCGGGCCAGCCAGTCCCCCGTCCCCCCCGAGCTCCACTCCTGCCATGTACTCGAGCCCTCTTCGATGTGCCCGCTCTAGCCCCAGCTCCTGCTCCAGCTGCCGGCGCCGCTGGCCTCTCCCCCTCAGCTCGGCGACCAGCGCTCAAGGGTCGCATAATATAGGTCTGGACGTACTCTGTGTAGTCGCCTTCGCCTCTGTGATGCTCTTCACCCCAGCCGGTGGTGTACTCCCTCATCTCCCGGGCGGTGAACCTCTCTGTATCCCTCATGTGGCCAGGAGGTGGACCCAGCACTATCTGCTCCGGTAAACCTAGGGTCTGACGCAAGAAACGCTCGCCCAGGTACCAAGCCCGACAGACCGGGCCCTCTAACAAGATCCGACAACGGGCAGTCTCCCCTGAGCCCTCATAATGATCCCTCACCACGGCCGGCAACGGAGCCCAGGGCTGCCAGGTGATCTGAAAATGAAATGCAGTTTATTATCTACTGTTATTGAAAGCATACAGTGCTAAGCAAAGCCAAAAAAATAAACTCTAAAGTTGAACATACCTTCACGGCGGTGATGGTGTCGAAGTATCGGCGAAAGAAAATGAGAGACTCCTGTGGTCTCAGTACGCATCGCACATCGAAGCGATGAGAGAAGGGGACGCTGAGCGGGATCTCCTCATCGGGCACTGGGGCAAGCCTAGGAAAGTAGGCATACACCCACAACTGCAGAACAGATATCAATATGACTATCAGATAAGGCAGAATACAGAATAAAGCAGAAATGGCAGAACCGTGTGTTGTACAGTGTATTGTGCAGAGTGTACAGTGTGTGCAGTGTACAGTCAGTATAAAGCAGAGTATATGTGTGCCGGGTGTGCAGTGTACAGTCAGTGTGGGGCAGTGTACAGTATATGTGCAGTGTGCAGAATACAAAAAGCAGGAAGCAGAAATGTAAAATGGGAAGAAGACGTACCTCCCAAGCTCGCCAGTAGCCACCAAGGAGTTGTCTGTTGAGGCGGGAAGAAGAGCTCATATAACCGTACAAAGTGGCCAGAGCGGCGCCACCATAGTCGTAATGGCGGATCTGCCTGACGTCCACTAGCGCGCTCAACAGGCATAAGGGCACGGTGTTCGCCCGATCGGCGAAAAGAGTCGTCCCGAAGAGGAACATGATGAAGCCCCGCGCATACTGGTCCACCTCCTCTGGGGACATCTGCGCCTCCTCTGCCAAGGCCGGCTGGATCCGGAAGTGGCTCTCAAACCACGAGTACCTAACGAACCCCGCTCGAGCGAGGGGAGGCTGAGTGCCAAGCAGGTACAGTTGGGCAGCGTCCCACTCGTCTATATCCGTATCAAAGGGGATCGGATCACCCCCTACCCCAATGCCAGTAAGCATAGAGAAGTCGTAAGGGGTCATCGTCATGTCCCCTGCGACGGAGAAGTGGAAGGAGTCGGTGGTATCCCACCACCTCTCCGCCAGAGCAGCGAGCAAGGGCCTGCAAGTAGTCAGTCGAGAGAGCCCCCTGCAGAAGATGCCAAAGCCGGCCTCGTCGACGATGTCACGAACCGCATCTGGTAGCTCGAGGTACCAGTCCCGAGCGCCGATGTTCCCATACCCGCGGATGGTATGGGAATCCCCCTGTAATCAAAAATAACAATTGCAAGGCAATATTCAAAATGCAGTTCTAAGAAGCATATAGGTATACAGCACGTGTGCATGTTTACAGATTCAAACAAATATCGGGTGTCGGTGTGCTCGCCAGTGAACTACAGCGTATGATGTGTCAGCGTGTTTGGGTGGTTCAGGGCAGATGTAGCATGCGTGCAAGTTTTAACAGATTCAAACAAATACCGGGTCCCGGTGCACTCAGAGTGAACTACAACGTGTGATGTGTCAGCGTGTTTGGGTGGTTCAGGGCAGATGTAGCATGCGTGCAAGTTTTAACTAGGGGTGCAACTCGGGCGGGTTCGGTCGGGTTGGGGGTCTGCCCAAGCCCGACCCGAATTGTATTTGGCAGTGCCCAAGCCCGCCCAAGCCCGACCATGAACCCGAGCATTGCTGCCCAAGCCCGACCCGAGCTTTGTATTTTGAGCTCGGGTTAGCCCGAATTGCCCGAATTACCCGAATTGCCCGAGTCTAGAAACCTGTAGGTAGATCTAAGGGTAGACATAAAACATGCTAATCTAATGGTAGAAGACTAACAAAAAAAAAATAAAAATAAAAATTAAGACTAACTCTTTTACTTAATAGAAGACTAACCAAAAAATAAAAATAAAAAATAAAAACTAAGACTAACTCTTTTACTTAATTTATATAATATATTAAATTCAATTCGGGTTCGGGTTGCTCGGGTTGGCCATTGGTTCTGCCCAAGCCCGGCCCGAATTGCAATTCGGGCATCAAAATTTTGCCCAAGCCCGTCCAGATTGCAAGATATAGTTGCCCAAGCCCTAAAAAAACTCGGGCTGGGTTCGGGTTGCTCGGGTTGAGCCCGCCCGAGTTGCACCCCTAGTTTTAACAGATTCAAACAAATACTGGGTGCCGGTGTGCTTACAGTGAACTACAATGTGTGATGCGTCAGTGTGTTCGAATGGTTCAGTACAAATACGGCATGCATGCATGTTTTCAGACTCAAGCCAATAACAGGTACCGGTGTATATGCAGTGAAATACAGTGTGCGCCGTGTGTTCGGGTAATTCGGGGTCAGTGCAGTGTGTGTGCATGTGTCAGTCTCAAACAGATATCAGTTGCACGTATGTTTACGATCAACTATAGTATACAGTATATCAGAGTTAAGCAGTTAAAGAGCATAACCAGTTACAGCAGTTTTGCATTCTACATTGCAGAAAGTAAAGCAAAGACGGAAAGTTACCTCGGAAGCGTCGAAGGACAGGTGGGAGGTAGGCTCACGCAGTAGTAGCTCGGGAGGCACGTGCCTATCAAAGCTCCTGAACTGGCATAGTCCGTCGGGGAGCATCTCATGAACTGCAGGCCTGTAGGTCTCTGGATCGAACGACTGGACACAGAGTGGCAAGGGCTCGACCTCAGGGTCCATCTCGTGCTCTGGAGGGGCCCCGCCCTGTGGAAGGTCGTCCGCCATCTCGAAGAGAATGCGAAAATGGCCGGAAGACGAAAAATCGGGCAAGAATGCGAAAAGTCAACAAAAAGTCAAACCCCGAGAGGGTCAGGAAAGGCCGAAAAAGCCGGAGTACGGAAAAGGTACGGGTATCGAGGAAAACTCGAGGGAAACAAGCCCTGAGTGGCGAAAATCAAGAAAGAAACACCGAAACGAAGTTTCGTTCGGTTGAAAATGTCCGAAACGTGAAGGAGATCGCGAATCGAACAACGAAATGGGAGCTAGAACGCAAGAAAAGGAGAGAATCGAGGGAGGAAAATGCCCTAGAGGGGAGGGGGAAGGATTTTCGACCAAAGAGAAGTGAAGAAAATAGGGTTAGAAACCCTATTTTAAAGGACCCGTGGCCAATTGACAAAACTGCCCCGACACGGGGAGTTTTTGCCGGTCGGCCACAGTCTTTGCCGGTCGGCAAAATATTGTGCCGATGGAATTGTATGATGGCCGGTGGACGGCCGGTGATGCATTTTGATGGCCGGTGGACATCCGGCGGTCTCCCACAGTGATTTTGGAGCCTTCTACACCCTTTTTTTGAGTTATGTGTGGGGTCCAGGGCCTCTAGTGCTCAAAACAGTGCAAAATAGTGCATTTTCGATGCTCAATCGGCCTCCGTTGTGACCTCGGGTTGTGTCTTCTGTGTGTGGCACTCGAATTCGTACAAGGTGTATCCTTTTTGTATCCTTTTGGCTTTTACAAAACTCAAAAGTTGCCCCATGCGTATCGCATATCAATCGCACTGTCTTGTGCGCTCGCGTTGTCTAAAACGCATCGCGCGGTTTTGCGCATCTCATTGCTTTCTGCATGCATTCAATCAATTCATTGCTTGCGTAGACCGCATGTTTCCCTTGCATAGACCACATGTTTTGCTTGCGTAGACCGCATGCTTGTTCAATTTCATTACCTGCGTAGACCGCATGTTTTGATTGCGTAGACCGTATGTTTGTAATCAATTTCACCACTTGCGTAGACCGCATGTTTTGCTTGCGTAGACCGTATGTTTGTAATCAATTTCACCACTTGCGTAGACCGCATGTTTTGACTACGTAGACCGCATGTTTGTTTAATTTCATTACCTGCGTAGACCGCAGGTTTTGATTGCGTAGACCGCATGTTTTGCTTGCGTAGACCGCATGTTTGTTCAATTTCATTACCTGCGTAGACCGCATGTTTCCCTTGCGTAGACCGCATGTTTGCATTCAATTTCATTACTTGCGTAGACCGCATGTTTTGCTTGCGTAGACCGCATGTTTGCATTCAATTTCATTACTTGCGTAGACCGCATGTTTTGCTCGCATAGACCGCATGTTTATAATCAATTTATTACTTGCGTAGACCGCACATTTATGATTAATTGCGTTGCTTGCGTAGACCGAATGTTTGTAATCAATTTCACCACTTGCGTAGACCGCATGTTTTGACTGCGTAGACCGCATGTTTGTTTAATTTCATTACCTGCGTAGACCGCATGTTTTGATTGCGTAGACCGCATGTTTGTTTAATTTCATTACCTACGTAGACCGCATGTTTTGCTTGCGTAGACCGCATGTTTGTTCAATTTCATTACCTGCGTAGACCGCATGTTTCCCTTGCGTAGACCGCATGTTTTACTTGCGTAAACCGCATGTTTCCCTTGCATAGACCGCATGTTTGCATTCAATTTCATTACTTGCGTAGACCGCATGTTTCCCTTGCGTAGACCGCATGTTTTGCTTGCGTAGACCGCATGTTTGCATTCAATTTCATTACTTGCGTAGACCGCATGTTTTGCTCGCGTAGACCGCATGTTTATAATCAATTCATTACTTGCGTAGACCGCACGTTTAGGATTAATTGCGTTACTTGCGTGGACCGCATGTTCGTAATCAACTTCATTACCTGCGTAGACCGCATGTTTTGATTGCGTAGACCGCATGTTTGTTTAATTTCATTACCTGCGTAGACCGCATGTTTTGCTTGCGTAGACCGCATGTTTGCATTCAGTTTCATTACCTGCGTAGACCGCATGTTTCCCTTGCGTAGACTGCATGTTTGCATTCAATTTCATTACTTGTGTAGACCGCATGTTTCCCTTGCGTAGACCGCATGTTTTGCTTTCGTAGACCGCATGTTTGCATTCAATTTCATTACTTGCGTAGACCGCATGTTTTGCTCGCGTAGACCGCATGTTTATAATCAATTCATTACTTGCGTAGACCGCACGCTTATGATTAATTGCGTTACTTGCGTGGACTGCATGTTGGTAATCAACTTCATTACCTGCGTAGACTGCATGTTTTGCTTGCGTAGACCGCATATTTGTAATCAATTCCATGACTTGCGTAGACCGCATTCTTATGTTCGATCTCATTGCTTGCGTAGACCGCATGTTTATGATCAATTTCGTTGCCTGCGTAGACCGCGTGCTCCACTTACATGTCTGTACCTTTCACAGCATTGTTATGCTTCCCACTTGCTTTGCGTTGTCACGCATTTTCAAATACATTAATATGCATATTGTTAACCACATTGTACCTGTTAAGTTTGTTTTCTTTGCAGGCACGATATTGTATGTACGGTTCATTTAAGTCTGGTGCAACCAGACGAACCACACAGGTATTGTACGGTCTAGGAGACCCTAAATCCTCGGAAGGTGCAAGTCCTTCGGTGTTTGTCGTGCTCGAACGACTTTTGATAGGTTGCATTATACATGTATTTCAAGCGACTTGCGTCGTCGTATATTCAAGTTCACGTGCATCTTAAAAGCCGCGTGTTGTCGCACACTTCGAAATCATGCATCATTTTGCATTTCAAACGAAAAATATAGTTAGTTGTATGTGTCATGCATCATTGTAATATTAAATGTAGAACATTGCATTTAGATTACATGCATTCATTGCATCACCCCCATCCTATGGCTTGCGCCTTTCCAGTTTGAGTTGGTTTGGTATGTGCCCATACTTTTCAACGTCATACATAGTTCAGTAGAACCGTTTCTATTTAGCCGCGGCTTGTTTGGGACATGCCTTTCCTAGGCAAGATTGGTTTGCCCCGCGTGCCCATAATCCATTGCATGTAGTTTGCATGCATTCATTTGCATCACCTCCAATCTATGGCTTGCGCCTTTCCATGTTTGACCTTGGTTTGGTATGTGGCCATACTTTCATGTGCGAAACATAGTTAGTAAGACCCGTCTATGTTAGCCGCGGCTTGTTTGTGTACAGCGCCTTCCTAGGCACTGATTCTGGTTTGGCCCGGTCCATATCCATTGTATGTAAGTTGCATGCATTTTCATTGCATCACCTCCGCCTATGGCCTTGCGCCTTTCCATGTTGAGCTTCGGTCTGTATGGTGCCTCATACTTCTTGTTCGCAGGCTAGTTTCATGTGGACAGCCCGTTCTATGTTAGCCGCGGCTTGTTTGTGTATCATGCTTTTCCCTAGGCAAGATTGTTTGGCCCGCGTGCCATATCCTTGCATTGTATTTGCCATCCATTCATTGCATCACCTCCGCCTAGGCGTGCGCGCTTTCCATGTTGAGCTTGTCTGGTTATGTGCCCATACTCTCGTGTCGAAGCATAGTTCAGGGATCCGTTCTATGTTAAGACATGGCTTGTACTGCGTACATCCTTGCTAGGCAAGATTGGTTTGGCCCGCGTGCCAATCCGTTGCCACTTCCCCAGCATTTCATCTACATTGTAGTGTAATGTGCATCCGGCATTAGGATCGTAGTCCCCTTTCCCCAGCGGGGTCGTTTCCCCAACCTTTGTCATTCCCCCCAATACTTGTTCTTGCCTCCGTCTACATACTCATAAGTTCAGTTGACCGGTTCTATGGTGACAGAATCTGTTACCTCCATCCATTCTATTGACATGGTGTGGTTTTGCAACCGCTCATGGACTGGACCTCGTGATCAGATGCTTTTGCATAATAGTTCGTCATTGTTCAATTACATTGCCCATCTTTCATCTGCAATTGTTTATTACATTGTTTTGTATAATATTGCATAGTCATTTTGCATCCATTTTTGCATTGTCATCATGTTGCTAATAATATCGTACCTGTTTGAGTTGTTCTTTATAGGCACGATATTGTATGTACGGTTCATGTCGCAGTTGGTGAACCAGACGCGCCGCCACAGGTATTGTATCCTCCGAGTGAGAAGCAAATATCGAGAATTGCATACTTCTTACTCCTTTCTGCATTGCTAGTGTATTCGGTGTATGCTAGCTTAAAACTGTTGCATGTGTGCTTCGTTACAGCTTTTCTTGATGATCAATAAAGTTATGTCCGACCTCTGTGCACTGTCTTGCATTTTGCCCCTGCTCGGGCGCATGACTTGTTTGTCTTGCATGTTTTGTCTAAAGTCTTCGGCCTTGTCAAAAATGGGTCGTGCTCTGGGCTTTGACTTCACTCTCCGTCATTGTTATGACGTTTCGAGTTCTGTCAAAGAGGGGCAACTGTAAAGAACACCCCCATTTTTGACCGTCCTCAAGACTTGACGTCACTCGTTTGAAACACCGGTGATCATCCATGTTTGTGTTCGTTTGGAGTTCCCTGAGGTCCTCCGCTAGCGCTTTGCCTAGGACTCTCCGAACTCGACTGTTTAGTGTCTGTTTTGCACCAAACACTTGTGTTTTGCCTTGGAGGGGCAAGGGAATGCCTTGTTGAGGCATCCCCACACATACCGCCTGGCTAGAGGCTCACCGGCTGGTGTTTTGTTGCCATCAGCAATGTATGCCGGTCAGCAACCATTGTTGCCGGTCGCAGTCCATTTTGTCAAAAGGCATTTTTTGAGCAAGCCGACTACTGTTCATCTACTTTGCATATTTTAATACAGCTGTATGCGCATTTTGTTCCCCTTCATACACGTGTATGGAGGGATTTCCCTCTTGGATGGCTTGTTTTGGAAGCCTTACAAGAGGGAGTTGCCTATAAGAAGAGGGCTCCTCTCTTGGCAATAGGGTTAGAAAAAAATGGTTAGAGGGCTCTGATTTTTAGGTTAGGGCTGATTGATATGTTCTATCTCTATACCTCTCCCTCTTTTTACCTTTGTGTGTGTATAAGTGTATTTGTGTCTTACTATTGCACACAAATACATAGTGTTACACCTTCCCTTGGCTACTGAGGTTCTAAGAGGTTGTTCTTGAGGTTTTTGGGTGGTTTTGAGCTTGGAGAACCAGCTGGTCCACCATTTGTGAAGAAGGTCTTCAAGGGTAACATTCTCGCCCCTTTATTCCCCATTTTTGCATTATTTTTTTGCTTATCTTAGAACTGTTTTTGAGCTTAGTGTATAATATAAAAAAGTTCTATTTTTAGGCCCTCTAAATAGTTTGTTTAGAGTATTTTGTGGTTTGCAGGTGTTTGACCCCTCCTAGGCCTTGAGAGGCCCCATTTTGTGCTATTTTGAGTGAGCTCCGGGACCTTGGTGTTTGGGCCTCCTCGCCACTGAAATCTTGAGGGATTTCAGAGGTGAGGATGGTGCCTTGAGGTCCTATGGAGGAGAGGGCCAGCCCCTCTCCTTGTTGTCCTTGAAAAGGACTATTTTTGGCCTCTTAAGGGAGCACCTAGCTAAGCTTCATGTTGACCATGCCTTAGTTGTTTTTTGTGCTTATTATGTCATAATATGCCTCTGTTTTTAATTGGTTTTGGTACACCATGCATGGTTAGCATACCTACCTTGTAATGCCATGTTTAGGCCTTAAAATGCCTTAGGTTGTAAACCATTGTTCAAGCATGTTTTAGGTCTAGCTTTGTGAAGCTTTGGTGCTTATTTTGCCATGTTTGAGGTCTGTCCATAGTTGTTTGGGTCGGCTTTGCCATGCATTATATAGCCCCTTTGCATTTTTGGCTTGTTGGCCTTAAGTGTGTGAATGTGTAGCATGCATCCCTGCCTTAATTTAGTGATTTGGGACCATTTGCCATGTTATTTCAGTCCCTTTAACATGCTTATATGCTTGCCTTGGACACCTCTTTAATGCTTTGAAAGCTTGTGTAGCATGCTCCATGTTTTGGCCCTCGTGTATGCTTTTGGATTTGAGCTACTTAGATGCCATCTAGGGGTTCCCTTTGCATGGTCTAGGTTTGCCTTGGACCTGTTTTAAGCCCTCTTGGCCTTGTGAGGCTTGGTTGGCTTAACCATGGTTTAAGCCCCCTTGACTTGCTTCAAGTACTTGGGCCATTTGCATGCTAATGTTTAGCCTATCTTGTTTGCTTGGTTTGGCACCATGTTCTCGCATGATTTTTAGAGCTTAATGCATGTAATTTGTCCATGTTTGCACCCTCTTTAGTGTGCTCGAGAATTGCTCTTTAAGGCTTAAGTGTTGGTCCTTGTGTGCATGCATGTTTGCATGTCATTTAGCCCTCATTTCATGGCACTTTGGCCACTGTTTTGGGCCTAGTTAGGACTGCCCAAATCATGTTTAAGTCCATCTCTTTGTTTGTTGCATGTACTCCTTGTATGTTGTAGCATATCGGTGAGTTGTTGCATAATTGAACTTGTATGATTGAATGAAGTCACATGTTTGTTTACATGATTAAACACCCACATTGTGCCTTGCATAATTGTTGGTTGCATTATTTCATGCCTTGCATGTCTTGTGTGCTTGTTTGCATTACCATGTTGCATGCCTAGTCAACATGCTTAGGTTGTATTGCATGCATACTTTGCCTCTTGATCATCCATGATTGAGGTTGAGTTCCTTATTTGTTTGTTGGTTTGCATTGCATCTTGACATCAATATGCATAAATTGGTCCCTTGGGCCATCACGCATGGAAATGCGCGATTGTTGGTCCGAGAACCAATGAGCATGTCCCTTTGAGTCACTGACATGATAAGGGACATGATTGGTGCATACATTGCTTGAATTGTATTGCCATGCTCTGCCTTGCCCTCTGTTGCTGTCAATTGCAGGTTCTACAGGAACTCTCTGTCGACGGGCAGTGCTAAGTGCCGACCGGCAATTCTCCCTCGGCAGATAGCTTCACTAATGGCCGGTGACCACATACCACTGCCGGTGGCAATCCTATTCAGCCGGTGGCACTCCTCAATGTCCAGGGAAACAATCCTGAGACTTTGGCAGTCTCCAGAGGAGTATATCAAGGAAAACAGAGGCAGCCTAGGCATGACAGTGCACTTCCGAGCAGGACCGAGCATGCATTGCATTGAGCCCTCTTCCCGGGGCGATTTATCTGTTTTCCCTAAATTAGTTAATTTGCTTAGCTAATTAGATGGTCTGTAATATTTAATTAGCTTGTAGGTTAATTATTTGTAATATTCTTTTGGTCCCTCCGAGCGAGGGCGAATCTGTAATAAGTGTGGGTGCGTGTGTGTGCATGTCTTCCAATCCCCACTTCTTTCTTCCCTTTTACTTACCTGCTTTGATGGCTAGTAATAGGACATGTTTAATTTAGCATACCTTATGCTACGTATGCGTGCACCCATACATTTGTCTTGCATGCACCGGGCTCGGTACATCATGCTAACTGCATTTGTACTTCAATTTTTAATTGGAGACGTGCATCAATTGGTTGCATTTCACATGCCATGTTTAGGTTAGCCGAGCCTACTCTAATTGCATGCTGTATGTGTTGCATTAGTCAATTTGACATGAACTAGGACCATGCATGTTGGCTAACTAGTTTATTGTTTTGGCACGGAGTACGATGTAAGTATTTTCATGCTTTAGCATCCTCACATGCGTGTGAATGCTATCATGACAGCATGCTTACCGTGTGGCTAGATGCTTACGTGATAAACTGTTTGATTGCCTGTGGGTGAAGGTTGGATTGTCTGAGTTGGAAAAACTCGTTGAAATCCGTATTTTAGCCTACTTGCGAGTAGCAAATCCCAAAGTGTTTTTTTTAAGACAAACGGATATGCAATGCTTATTTCCAAATTAGGCAATCTAGTCTATACTTGTTTGCTGTGCGCATAACATAGTAATTCTAGGCTAATAAATGGAATAAGAACACATAACGTTTTCAAAAGCGGATATCACGGTTAGTAGAGGCCGATCTTCGGATCGGGCATGAGGGGGTGCTCATAGCTGACCTTCTCCAATCGTACCCAAGTTCCCGAGCCGAGGCAACTTTGGTGATGACGGACACGTGGCCTTCAGCACCGAGTCAGGGTTTCCTAAATTCCCCATTTTAAAATATTTAGGTGGCGACTCTGTATCTGGCAAAGCAGTCCATGTTTGGCACTTCTTTTCATAAAAAAATCTGTTTCTCAAAACAATTTGCTGGATTTGGACTCTTTGGTTCAGATTAAGAATCGTGACACAAATCGAGTCCGAACTGTAGCACGAGGGCCCCACGCGAGCGCGTCTACAGTACTCCGATTGTTACACCAACACCGGTCCCTATCCAGAACCATGTTCATGTACCAATAAATCATGGAGAAAAACCGGAAAAATTTAACGGTACTGAGTTTAAGAGATGGCAGTAGAAGATGCTGTTCTATCTTACAACTCTTAATTTGGCCCGGTTTTTCCATGAAAAGGCTCCAGCACTTAAAAAGGGTGAAAGTGATCGGCAAGTTGTTGCCGCTGTAGATGCTTGGAAACATTCAGATTTTCTATGCAGAAACTACATCCTCAATAGCCTTGACAATATGCTGTATAATGTATACAGTCCTCTGAAAACAACAAAAGAATTATGGGATTCTTTGGAGAAGAAATACAAGACAGAGGATGCCGGCATGAAGAAATTTGTTGTCGGTAAATTTATGGACTTTGTTATGGTAGACTCCCAAACGGTAATTTCTCAAGTTCAAAGTTTTCAATTAATTTTACATGATATTCATTCTGAGGGTATGTCTCTAAGCGAGTCATCCCAAGTTGCTGCTTTAGTGGAAAAGTTACCACTGGCTTGGGAAGATTTCAAAAATTATTTAAAACATAAACACAAAGAGATGACCATGGATGAATTGATTGTAAGATTAAGAATTGAGGAAGATAATCGAAAGGCTGAAAAGAGGAATGGGAAAAATCCCATTGAGTCTAAGGCTAATGTGGTTGAACAAGTTCATAAACCACATAACAAAAAGATGAAGTTTACTGGAGAT
Source organism: Camellia sinensis (assembly GCF_004153795.1). Lineage (NCBI taxonomy): Eukaryota > Viridiplantae > Streptophyta > Magnoliopsida > Ericales > Theaceae > Camellia > Camellia sinensis. The sequence continues at coordinate 905,977 of NW_021028847.1, read as the reverse complement.
GGTCCTAAACAAGGCGATAGCAGCAAGAACTTCAAAGGAAAATGCTATAAGTGTGGCAAGACTGGACACCGAGCTTCTGACTGCCGCCGTCCTAAGAAGGATCATGGAAGTACAAGCAAGAAGACCACCAATCAGGCCAATGTAACAGAATTGGATTACATCTCTGACGGAGTGAATGACATCAATCTCTCTGCTGTGGTGTCTGAGGCTAACTTGGTTGGAAATCCCAAAGAGTGGTGGGTTGACACTGGAGCAACTCGTCACATATGTGCAGACAAGAAGATGTTCACTACCTGCAATGAGGCTGCAACTGATGAACAACTTTTCATGGGAAATTCTTCTACTTCTACTGTGGTTGGACAAGGGAAAGTGATCTTGAAGATGACATCAGGGAAAGAACTGACCCTCAACAACGTACTGCATGTACTCGACATCCGGAAGAATTTAATTTCTGGTTCTTTGTTACGTAAAAATGGTTTTAGGCTTGTTTTTGAGTCTGATAAATTTGTATTAACAAAGAGTGGCATGTATGTGGTAAGGGATACATGAGTGATGGTCTCTTCAAATGTAATGACAGTTGTACCAAAAGTTGCTTTGAATGAGAATAACACATCTTTTGCTTATATTCTTGAGTCAAATTTATGACATGGTAGATTAGGACATGTAAATTATAATACTTTGCGTAGATTAATTGGTTTGGATTATATACCAGAGTTTGAAATTAATCCTAATCATAAATGTGAAATTTGTGTAGAAGCGAAACTAACTAAGGCTCCATTTAAATCGGTTGAAAGGAAAATCGAACCTCTAGAATTAATTCATACTAATGTATGTGATCTAAAATTTATTCAAACTAGAGGAGGCAAAAAGTATTTCATAACATTTATCGATGATTGCATGAGATATTGTTATGTTTATTTACTTAGAAGTAAAGATGAAGCCTTAGAAATGTTTAAATTCTACAAAACAGAAGTTGAAAATCAACTTGGTAAAACCATTAAAATGGTTAGAAGTGATAGGGGTGGTGAATATGATGCCCCATTAAATGAATTTTGTGCACAACATGGCATTATTCACCAAACTACAACACCTTATTCTCCACAGCAAAATGGAATTGCTGAAAGGAAGAATAGAACCCTTAAAGAAATGATGAATGTCATGTAACTAAGTTCAGGCTTACCACAGAACTTGTGGGGGGAAGCAATACTGTCTGCTAATTATGTTCTTAACAGAATACCCCATAAGAAAACCAACAGCACTCCTTATGAATTGTGGAAAGGTCGACCGCCTTCTTACAAATACTTAAAAGTGTGGGGGGTGTTTGGCAAAAGTTGAAGTTCCTATTCCTAAAAAGACTAAGATTGGACCAAAAACAGTAGACTATGCGTTTATTGGTTATGCTCAGAATAGTAGTGCATATCGGTTTCTGACTTATAAATTAGAAATACCTGATATAAATGTGAACACTATTATAGAGTCAAGGAATGCTGTGTTTTTTGAACATGTCTGTCCTTACAAGAAAGGACAGGAATTAAGTTCATAGAAAAGAACTTATGATTGTACACAAAGTCAAGAGACTAATGACAATCAAACACAAGAGACTAGTAATGGTTTCGACCAACAGGATTTAACTGATGATGAACCAAGACGAAGTAAGAGAGCGAGAACATCAAAATCCTTTGGTCCAGATTTTCTGACATACCTGTTAGAAAATGAACCTCAAAGTTTTAAGACAGCAATGATAGGTCCTGAAGCACCTTTGTGGAAAGAGGCTGTTAATAATGAAATTGAATCCATTATGCAAAATCATACTTGGGAATTGGTGGATCTTCCACCAGGTTTTAAACTTCTTGGATATAAATGGATATTCAAGAGAAAAATGAAAGCAGATGGTTCAATTGATAAGTATAAAGCAAGACTTGTAGTTAAATGTTACAAACAAAAGGAAGGTCTGGACTATTTTGACACATATTCCCCTATGACAAGAATAACTTCCATTCGCATGCTTATTTCTATAGCATCGTTGTTTAATATAGAAATACATCAAATGGATGTTAAGACAGCTTTCTTAAACGGTGATCTAAATGAAGAGATCTATATGGAGCAACCCGAAGGGTTTGTAGTGTCGGGGCAAGAAAAGAAAGCTTGTCGGCTTGTAAAGTCTCTTTATGGATTAAAACAAGCACCTAAGCAATGGCATGAAAAATTTGATCATGCCATTCTTACTAATGGGTTTAAGATAAATGAATGTGACAAATGTATCTATGTTAAAAACACTGACCAAGGATATGTCATAGTTTGTCTTTATGTGGATGACATGCTTATCATTGGAAACAGTCAAAACATGATCAAATCAACTAAGCAAATGCTTAACAAAAGATTTGATATGAAAGATATGAGGGTCGCAGATGTTATATTAGGAATGAAAATTACTAAAACATCTGACGGATATGCGTTATTTCAATCTCATTATATTGAGAAAATTCTTGGTAAATTTATCAAGGATAATATGAATTTAGCTAGAACACCTGTAGACGTCAATATTTATTTATAAAAAAAAAATAAAGGTGATGCAGTGTCTCAGTTAAAATACTCCCAAATCATTGGAAGCCTAATGTACCTAATGAATTGTACTCGTCCTAATATAGCTTATGCTATCAGTAAATTGAGTAGGTACACTAGTAACCCCGGAGAAGACCATTGGAAGGCAATCATTCGGGTTCTTAGATATCTAAGATTCACCCATGATCACGGTTTGAACTTTACTCGATATCTAGCAGTACTTGATAGTTATTTTGATGCCAATTGGATATCAGATACTAAAGATTCAAAATCTACTAGTGGATATGTCTTTACTCCAGGAGGTGCTGCTGCTTCTTGGAAATCCACGAAATAAACCTGCATCGCACGATCCACAATAGAATCCGAGTTCATTGCTTTAGATGAAGCAGGAGAAGAAGCAGAATGGCTTCGTCACTTCTTAGAAGACATTCCAATGTGGCCAAAACCTGTGCCAGCTATTTGCATTCATTGTGATAGTCAATCTGCAATAGGCAGGGCACAGAATCATATGTATAATGGTAAGTCACGACATATTCGTCGTCGACATAATACCGTAAGGCAGTTGTTGTCAAATGGAACAATCTTAATAGATTATATAAAATCTAAAGAGAATATTGTGGATCCGTTAACAAAAGGTTTGACAAAAGAGCTAGTGTATAGTTCATCGAAGGGGATGGGATTAAAGCCTATTACAAAAGAGTCTTCATAATGGTAACCCTACTTATATAACTGGAGATCCCAAGAACTAAGTTCAATGGGACAACTAAGTTATGTATGGCTCGCCAGAAATCACCAAGGGATTAAAATTCCCTACCCATTCATATGGTGAGAGTGATATCTGCAACATGTGTTGTCTGCAGGGGTATAAGGATAAGCTTTGCTTTTAATGATTACTTATATCTTGATTAAGGCATAAAATCAAGACGAGTATAAGGAGATACTCACAATAAGAATCACCTATATGAGTGTCGAACTAGGGCCGGTTCTATGAGAATGAAAATACTAAATTCTCTAGAAACATTCATGAAAACCAGGAGCGTTCAAGGCCAAAATGAATACAACAGTGAGAACCACGATGTGTTAGAAGATATTTTGTGTGAAATCTATTGTCTTGGCTTACACAAACGACTGAATAATTCAAGGCATCGCGTCCATTGGTTAGCCAGTAAGTCCGATAGGTTATCACTAGGGAAGGTTCAAGGCCGAAAGCTACCTATCCTGATGCAAGATATTTTCGACTTATACTCTTTCGATAAAGTCTGCATATTGTTGCATTTCCATTGTCATCAAATTCCATTCATGTGGGGGATTGTTGTAAATGGTTATAAAATTCTGGGTAAAACCAGAATTTTTTCTTAAGGTTGGTCTATTTTTTAGGTGTGCCCCGTGCGTCGATTTTCACGGGTCAAAGTGGTAACGCGTTCTATGCCGCGTTGTGATTCACGTGGTATATTTGGTTGCTCAAAACTATTACCGAGTGAATGAAAAATTGAAGCGAAAGTATGCTCCATGGAAATGGAGTTTTGGTGAAAAATCCGTAAAGGTATTGAATAAGGCTTGTCCCACATTGATTTGGTGGGAAGTTTTGAATGGGTTTATAAGGCATGGGTTTGGTACTTGGGGTGTGCCCCAAGGGGTACCCAAGTGTTTTAGAGGGAGAGGTTATGGGCAAAATGGGCTAGACCCGTTGGACCCAAAAATCACCATACACGCGCGCGCGCACTGCCGTTGCCGTCCGTCCGTTCGGTCTGGCGGGCTGGGCTGGGCTTGGGCTTGGGTGTGGGTGCTTGGTGTGTGGTTGGGTTGGGCTTGTTCGGCCCAATACTAATCTTTTTGGACCAAAAACATTTGAATTTAATTTAATTTTTGCTAAAATAAAATCCAGAATTCAAATTAAACTGGAAATAAACTGGTCCGGTTTTACTGTACATCCAAACAGGGCTCTTCCCGTTTTTTATCTGTTTGAATTATAAACCCAACTGATTCAAATCTGTTTGAATTCAAAACCAACAGGTTCATACCTGTTCAAACAGGTTTGCACTTGTTTAATTCAAAATCTGCAGCCACCATTACATCTATAAATAGGACAACCCTTATTTGATGTTTGTGAAAAAAAATTCCGAAAATTCATTATTTTCGTCCTTAAGAGCTCTGCAAATTCATTCTTCATTTTGTTGTATTATTTTCTTGGAAGAAAGAGTATAAACACTTAGTGTGTTCGTAAGACAAACAATTTGTAGTGCTGCTATTGTTTGTAGTAGATCATTTTATCCTGGGAGATAGACGTCCAAATTCTGAAAGCATCGAGGAGAGGACGAATCTGTCGTAAGGACACAGTGTCAAACACTGGACTTGATCAGATAATTATTCAAAGAAATTAATCAATTTGATTTTTATAATCAAACAAATTCTCTCATTTCCTTTATTTCTTTATATTCTAGTTGTTGTTTAGTACACAACAGAATTTAATCTACTTAAATACAGTGAAGAATGTCCAATACTAACTTAGTTGGGATTGGGCTGTGTCACTATGATGGCCTATGTATCATCCGCCCCTCGCCCCCTATCCCTTTTATTGATGTCTTATTTATTTTCTTGTAAGGTTTTCTTTCAACAATAAAGCTTCTTTGTTGATAAATTTTTTTTAAAAAAAAGTCAAATCCCAAAAATAAAAATAAAAAAATTAGACAATCCCTATAAAAGATTACAATCTCTTGTAGATCAAATTTTTACAGAAACACATACCAAAATTTGTAGCCAAAAATGAGACAGTTGCCCTTCCTCCTCCCTTTGGTTTATTTCCTGATAGCAAAAAGGTTACAAACATGCAGGATAGTAGTAGATCTTGGGTTCCAAGTCCAATCACAACATTTGCGTAAACAAAAACACAACTTTTGTAGCCCATGAAGTGTTGGAAGTTGGAAATCACATAAAAATACTCATAAATGGAGACTGTGGCGGAATAAAAAATTCAAGGTAGAGCAGCACATATTGCTCCCATTATTGAAAAAAAAAACTGCAATAAACAATAAAATACTATTAAATTTATACTTTTTTTTTGGGTTCTATTATTGAGATTCAATATTACGATTATCATGATAATTACATCAATATAACTTAAAAATCTACAATCAACAATCCAACTGGATTTGTGATTAACAAATTCAACACTATCAATCAACTCAATAAAACCCCCACAATGAAGAAAAAGAATCAACTAAACAAATCTCATAATAAAAAAGAAATATTCAATTAATTCAATTTTTACCATTAACTTTTTAGTTTAAAGTATAAAAGAATGACCAAAAAAAATATAATAGAGCAGTTTGAAAAATTTTAAAATACAAAAGAATTTTATATGATTTAAGGAGGGGTACTGTTATAATTTGATGAAGGACAAATAGGATAGGAACTTCATATATAAGAGAAATAGTATAAATATGAGAAATTCACCCTCCCGGTCTCAATGTGGTGAATGGAGACCATCAAAATTTAGATAAATCGTATCACTACTTTCGATCTGTGTTTCTTTGGTTAAACATACATAGAGGGTAGGGTTAGGGTTAGGGTTAGGGTTAGGGTTAGGGTTAGGTTTGTCACAGAGAGAGAGAGAGAGTGTGTGTGTGTGTGCGTGCGCAAATAGTCTGAGATTGAAGGCTTACAAATCGACCTATGAAGAGTGAATCAAATGGGAAAAAGCTGATTTACAGCTCCGATGAGAGAGAGAAAATCGATCATCAGGAAAATGAAAACTGACCTTAGCTTCTATCTGGTACAGTGAAGAAGAACCGAAGAATATAGAGAGAAGATGGGTGAGTTCATATGGATGTGGAAGATTTTTTTAGAGTGAGAAAGAGAGAACTGAAGTGAGAGAAAATAAAGTAGAAGAAATTGAAAAGAAATGTGTAGCTGGAGAAAGTGACTCTAGAAGGAGAAGAGCAAAGAAGGAAAAATATAGGAGCAAGGCAAACAACAGAAAACGGAAAAGAAAATCACAATTCACCATGATAATTGTCTAGTTTAGCAAGTGAGTTAAAAGTTAATTTTTTTTAATTTTTTCAAATTTTTATTTAAAAAAATGTAAAAAAACATAAAAAGATAATGTAATTTAAAAAGGGATTATTTATCAATAAATCCTACCTCACAAACAATTATACCAATTAATCCCCAATTTAAACTGTTGAACCAAAAAGTCCTATTACTAGACAGATTTGTTCCATTTGATCATTTTTTCCATTTTTGGTATTAATTTGTGGACGATTGTGCCCTCAGTTTGTTCAGTGGGATGTGTTTCATGGGTAGACGTTTTCTTTTGGGAATGTTACACCATATTTGGTAAGTTGAATATTGCTTCAAAGGATGGGTCAGCCACTTCTTTGTTAGGGTTTGTGGTGTACCGTTGTATTGTTTTTGCTGTGATGCCTGTGTGTTTCGGTGCCATATGCAGCAGTTCAGACCTCGACAATGTCCGTTGGTTTGCAGGTATGTCATGCTTTTTTGCGATGTTGATTTATGCGCTTTGTTGATTTTTTTGTGGACTAGATTTCACCAGTACATTGACGTCATGTTACATAACGTGTTGGGCATGTGTATGAATTGGTGTTTGTGGGGTATGGTCAATGTGGGTGCCTGTGGTGGTGCAGTAGCCGGGAGGGAGATAGGATAGTGGGTTTTATTTGGGGAGTGGTTTGTCTTTATGTGGATGTGTTTACAATGTTTGTATATTCACTGGGATGTGGGCTGTGAGGACTGGGATGGTGCTGATTTCGTATAGGTGTTTTGTGTATGTGTATCTGATTCTGTGTTTTTGTATTGTCACTATTATTAATTTGTGGGTGAGGTTGTGTGACTTTGTCTCCTTATTGAATTTCATCTTCTGAATGTGTCGGCTTATTTTCTGTTACAGCCGATGGATACACATGTAATGTTGATCTGTTGTTACGGTAATACAAATGTCGCTGTCAATTTGGAAGCCCCATTCCGATTTCAGGACTTGGTGAATCATGTGTATGAAAAATTCCCCAGACTCACACCTGCCAATCTGTGTTTTTTCTTTAAAATGCCAGGTTACAATAACTTCACATTATAAAATGATGTCGATATGCAGAACATGATCTCTCTTGCTCGATCTTTCCGGTTGCAATGCATTGATGTTATCATTGAGGTATCACGTGCGGGATATTCAGAAAATGTTCACTATCCACACAACAATGTACAGATTGGTCCATGTGTGTTGGATATGTTGTCTGACGAGTCGGATATGGATGACGAACAAGATTGTTTGGACAAATATTGTCCCCACGTCGAGAAGGTTTTTCTGTCTGCTCCATGGGCGAACGGAATTCGAAATGTTGGCCAAAGTTTTGAAGGGGGAGCTGCTGAATTTCGAACGGTTCTTCGCAAGTATGCGGTGGAGTGCAGATTTCGGTTTAAATATATTAAGAATGATTCTGTTCGGATTACAGGAATATGCATGATGCATGAATCGAAATGATGTATGTGGTCCGTACACGCACGTGTGTTACATGCCAATGGATTTTTTTTATATACGTAAGTGGAATGGTTTGCACACCTGTGGTGTTTTCGTTCGGACACCCAAAAACCCAAGGGCTGGTTCTGACTTAGTGTCTGATGTTATTTCTGAACGGGTGCGTGACAAACCCCTCACACACCCCACTGATGTTGTGTACGACTTGAAAAAAGATTACGGTTTGGAGGTTAGCTATCGGGTTGCCTGGTTAGGTGTCGAAAAAGCCCGTGGTGAAATGTTCGGTGCACACTCAATCTCGTTTGACCAATTACGTTGGTATAGCAATGCAGTTATGACTAACAACCCAGGCAGTTATATCAACATTGAATACAACGAACAACACAACCGTTTCTTAAGGTATTTCATATCATTCAAAGCATGTATTGATGGTTTCGCCCATTGCCGACCAATGCCTTTTTTAGATGGGACGTTTCTAAAGGGGAAATTTAAGGGGAACTTGCTAGCCGCCACAGCGAAAGATGGCAACCAAGGTATGACGTTTTTGTGTTACCATGCATAACATGTTTCGCCACATTCGATCATGTCTGTTTATATTAATATACACAGTATTCTACAAGAAAATACTCGACTGACCTTTTGACAAATTAATTGCATGCAGGTCTATTCCCTTTAGCCATAGCCATCGTTGATTCCGAAAACACAACAAATTGGGCTTGGTTTTTGGGACACCTCGCAAACGTTGTAACTGGCCAAAGAGCACTAACATTTTTGTCCGACCGACACGCAGGCCTGCTGGAATCAATCCCAGTCATATTTCCCATAGCACATCACACATTTTGCTTAGAACATTTGCAACATAACTTGCAAGACAAATTACGCTACGTCAATAGTTCATACCGCGCGTGTTTGTTGTTGAAATTTTGATCTTGTGCATATGCACCAACAGTTGCTGCATTCAACTAGAAATTGGAGGAGTTCATGAAGGCTAGTCCCAAGGTCGCACCAGCTTTCTTAAAAGATTTACCGCCACAGTACTGGGCAAATGCGTATTTCCAGTACACAATCACCACTTTTAATTTTACCGAATTTATACTGTGTCATGCTCACAATGTCACCATGTATGTTTATGTCTAACAAAGTCACTGTATCTATCCCACCAGCGGTGCGCATTACGGCGAAATGGGTTCCAATGCCGTCGAGTCATTCAACTCATGGATACGGGAAGCACGCCACCTCCCAATTACTCAATTGGTTGACAGCATTCGGACCAAGATTATGCAACAAATGTCCAAATGCCGACTCAAGGCGCAATCGTGGCCTGGTGTTGTTTGCCCGAAGATGGAAGATCGGTTAGTTAAAGCATACAACAAAGGCAGATCATGGCTTCTAAGTCAGTCCAACAATGAGATTTTCGAGGTCCACTCTTTTCCATCAGTAATGGTTGATGTGGGAAGGCGTACATGCTCATGTTTCCAATGGCAAATCAAAGGGTTCCCTTGTGCTCACGCTGTTGTTGCTATTCGCAACAGCGGACTCGACCTTTATGATTTAGTTGATCCGTATTACCATGTGTCGGAGTATCGAAATTCTTACGCTTGCAACATACACCCCATACCCACTGTTGAGAAACCACCATTTAGCATTAAAGATTTCATCATACAACCACCAGCTGTCAAACGACCACCGGGAAGGCCCAAAAAAAAAACCGAATGCTTTCAAGGGGGAAGAAGTTCAACAAATTAGATGTAGCCGTTGCCAACGTTTGGGGAACCATAACAGGAAGACGTGCAAAGAACCCATTTAGCATTATATGCAGCCACATATATTTTCGAATACAACATTTTTATAGTCATTCTGTTTTAATCAGAATAATCGGGTTTGCCACACACTATGACCCGTAACACTTTTGATGTTTTCAGCATGTTTCCAGCTTCGACAAGATTTTCTATTGTTTTTTTACGATACGTAACATGCAATGCATAAACCTTATTATCATCCTGTTATTATGTTTTACAAGTTAATGTCTAATTGATTCGCAACATTATGGCACATTTACATTCAAAACCACATTACCTAACCATAACACCTCCAACATCTTTTTTCAAAACATGCCTTACCCTACTCCGATATACAACATATGTTCCCTACAAGTCCGTCTCACATGTACCATGTACAAACAAACACCCATCAAACATTACAGACATGCACGTAAAAATCCCCACAAACACTGTCCGAACCCATGGTCTCCCACAGACTGCCCACCAAATAATACCCTGTCATTTTCATATTATACCATCATAGATACAAGATCACCACATACATGACTTACGCCACCTAAAAGCAGTCATACAGTAATGCACCACTCAACACAATCAAACTTCACGTACTAATTTTGCTACATTTCCAAAGAAACTTGGCTACATTCGTCGACATTTTTTCCCATGTATCACGCACATAACAATGACTGTCAACATACATACACAGCAAAAAACACACAAAATTATTTGTCCAACCAAAAACTTATTTCATTCAAAACCCATGATAAGTACTGGACAACGACTGTATGTCAACACCAAAAAATAGACGTGCAACAACTGCAAAAACCAACAACCAAAACTACTAAATGTATGTTTCAAAACTAAATAACTACACAAAAATAACAACCTTTCTAACAAAAAATTGTCATATGAACATTTCGCAATTTGTTTTTTAATTTAATGATAATGCCATCATCCAAATAAAGCACTAGCAGACATATATACTATATCAACCCCCGCACCGAATCATTGATGAAAGACTTCACCATATTTGCACGCAACACACTGCAGTTGGAACCTTGCAGTGTCCGTTCCACATCGCAATGGTGCACGTACTGTCGCATTATATCACACACAATTATCCCACAGTCAAGCCTGCATTGAACAACATTTACGTTATATCACTAAAACTGTGCGAAGTACACAACACTACTCACCCACACAATAGGTCACCACATTCATAACTAGCATACTTACGATTCTGCTTTTTGCTGTGGGCACCTACTCACAGCCTCCAGCGCATGATCAAAATTAGCCTCGATGCTGAGAACATCCATTCCCAACTCAATCAGCGACTGCTTCATGACGTTCGTCACCTGTTCCTTCTGCCACACATACAAAACACATACAAGTATGAACACATAAGTCCCAGCCACACATCAACAAACATTACTTAACAACTTACCAACAAAAGCGCTTCCGTGTAACGCACGTCCACCCTCTCCATACGCTGCCGCATCGGATTGTAATGCTTCCACTCACCGCTCTCAGTATCGTATATGACAAGTGTCCAATGTCCATTATGGCATATCGGGAAATGAATGAATCGACACATGGTACTGGCAGAAATATTCTTACGCACAAACTTATCAAAGCCTCCCACATCTGCACTTTTCACCATATCCTGCACACATATAACAACCACACCACATTATAAATAACCACAACATAATCACTTACCACTCACCCACACCAACTCACCAGGCAAACACTATTGAAAAAATATGATTTGTTTGCCTGATCATCATTTCCAAACAGCTTCAACTGATCAGTTTTCAATAGCTCCGTATATGCATCAATCACCTGCGTTGCACAAAACAACTGCGCCTCAAAAAAAGAAAAAAAAACAAAAAAACCACCACATTGCATGCTGCCACCGTTTGCTACATTCATACTCTACAACTAACAAACGCTAAGTATAACTCATTTAAGAGAAATTTAAACGTACATTGCCCCGTACACTGCTTTGTCTAACCAGTCCCTTCAAATCTGTAAAGTCTACTATCACGCCGGTCGAATCGTCTGCCCACACAATAGCCCTACAAACAAATTGTTTAAAATCCATACAAAACGGTGATGTACACACAGCAACATAATAAAGGGAAACAATAAAAAAAACCTTACCCGTCGCCGTTACGATAATATGCTTGTTTGATCTTCGTCTTCTCTTCAAATGTCATCATCTTCCACACCCCTAACCTGTTGTTGATATCAAATCCTGACCATTTTTTCCCTACTACCTCAACTGCATCCACACAGTCCTTCTCTCCTCCAACATTATCACTTTCTGATCCCATCCTTCTATCACGCACCCCCAACAACGGGTACTCATAGTCTGCCAACTTCCGCTCCTTTCTCACTTTGCCTTTAATGTTACGTACCAACGAATTTTGCCCGCCCAGCCGCGGTACTCCTTCACCCACATATGGCAACACTTCTACTTCCGCATCACACTGTTGGACATCCATTGGATCATGCACCTCCACCTCATTCGATTCATTGCCTGCCGGCCATGCACAATCATTGACTGCACGTAACGGTGACACATCGCACAAAAAAGACCCACCATACCCACTGCATCCCGTGCCACTTCCACCAGTAACTTGCTTATTTCCAGCATCACGGAATGCTTGCGTGACAACATGCACGTCACGGTCCTCCAGTTGGTCTTCCAATAATGATTTTTTTTTTTTGCATTTCCCCATTCTCCTTCTTTCCTCATTCTCTTTCCTTAACTTTTCAAGCTCCTCATCTTTCATCTTCAAAACACACCCAAAATCGCCAACAATGTTCATAGCCTGCAAGTCGCTCCCACTCTTCAACTTAGTAATCTCTTCTTCAAGGAGTGATATCATATTGTCCTTGTTTTTGTTCTGCAGCTGAAGTGTTGTGATTGCAGTTAACGCTTCTTCTAGTTTAGAATCTACCTGCCTGTAATTTTCATATGCACTAATCGATTCACGCTGTACATCCATCCCAACGCCGAACACACCCACTGAATGATCACGCACATTACCCGCATGACTCTTGCCAATTTTGTTGTTCCCACGTGCCTCAACACTCCCACCCCGCATTCCAACATTAGCTGTCTCTTTCATTACATTAACTCCGTCAACAAAATTATCATCACCACCAACATTGTTTGTGCTAATGTCAACAATGTCGGCCACATCTCTGTCAACCGCTTCGACATCTAATCCCATTATTTCCAGTTCATGCTCAAGAGACCTCAGACGATTAGTCTTCACCTGTTCACATCACAAACACAATGACATTTTCAAATTACAAAGGTCATTATCAGACTACAACTAACAAACTTCCACAACAACCAGATTGAGAACCAACGTCGTGCATACCTGAAACGTGACAGCACCAGCAAATTCTGCCCCTTGCACTTTAGTCAGCAGTGTTCCAATGCCCCACTTAACAAACCTTGGAAACATGTTTTCGGTTTCAGGCTCCACTATTGTAGAATGTTCACATAACCAATACTGCGACACACACATCACAAAATGCAATAATCCAATTAAACGTGCAAATAAACCCAACCACGCATAGAGGACAATAACAACAATGAAGTCAGTCACACACTTACCAGCAACGCAACCATGCAGCCAGTCACCTTCCCCGGCGTTTTGTGAAAATCCTTGACTGACCCCATCAACGTTGCCAAGATTGCGCCTGTCCAGTCATACATCTGTACAGTATTCAGATTGTTGAAGTATCGAACAAATGTCCAACTTATTGTCTCCCCAGAGTTAGCGAAAAAAAGCTTCCCACAAATGTACAGCGCTAATAGCTTCGCAGCGTCTTCCTTATCTTGTTTGGTATGACCACTAACAGCCTCTAAAAATAACGTCTTCACTAGTTTCGATGTTATGCGTGAAGTTTTAGAACACCTACGTTGAATGAAGTCCGATGTTGGTCTTTGTCCAGGTGACAAGTCCATGCGCCTCTTCCCACATTGTAATCCGAAGATTAACCTAATGTCATTGCTACCAAGTTTCACCATTGAACCTCCAATGCTGAATGCATTATCCCGCTCATTGTATGCCTTTATAATTTTACATATTAACTCATCACACTTTCTGAATTCGTTACGGTTCAACTTGTTGATGTGTATCGCCTCTATCATAACCCAGAATGGTGTTCTTTTCAACTGATTCAAGTGTCCCTCCTGCAGGTTTGCCAAACTCACAAGCTTCACTATCACTGCAATGTTTGAACGGAAGTTCATCCTCGTGTGGTGTTTAGGCTGGCCCCCCGTTACAATCTTACCCACAGATCGCGCATCTTCACCCTTTCTTAATTTAACTTGCTTGAATAGAATTCGCCCCTACATTTTCACTCCAAGGTTGTTCGCATTTGAACCAGTTGGCCCCTCAACATGTTTACGTTCACATGAACGTGTCCACGGACTCCTTACCCTATCACCATTTGCAAGACAAAACCACAGACACATTTAGCGTGACACTCATATCACATGCATGCCACACAACCACACACAAAAGTCATAACAAAAAATAAACACACACAAAACACATAACACCCTCTATTTTATGTGACCTGTGAAACACGAACCATTCAGACTCAACAACATACCAACTCATACAACCAAATCCAACACCTAACCACAATGCCAGCAATACCACACCCCATGTACCACATTCAAATACTGTCTAGTTAACCCAACACACAAACCCACATCCACACAACAACCCAGACACACAGTACCAACAACACAAAACCAACCAACTACCCAAACCCAATTCCAAAACCACAAATAAAATGCACAAAGTCACACATTCCACACCTGCGTACCAGAACCACAACATATCCCATTTACTCTCTGCAGCACCAAAAAAAATTGGAGACCCCACCCTTACATATGTAGGACAAATCATTAAAAAAGTATATATTTTCCTGTGGTCCCAACTATTGTTCTACAATATATACTATTACATTGACCACAACTGTCAGCCACACAACCATCCAAAAACACACATCATCACAAAACAACCCACAAACCGACCCCCTTCAAAGCCAACGTACACCACACACTATCTCAAAACAAACACACTACGCATAAAAACAAAACCCACAACCACACTGTCTCACCACACACCCAAAAAACCACACGCCCAACACCCACACACCCCAGCACAACATCGACATCGACATCGACATCGCAAATACCCCTAAAACAAAACACACACCCCAAAAATTGCACGATTGAACATAGAAACGACCGACCACACCGGTAATCGGAACGAAAACAACAAATACCAAAGTAAGACATTACCACACAAAAATTTCAAAAACAATGTTACGTGACATACCTTTTTCAGCCATTACAGACGTCTGACAAACCAACGAACACAGAAGACTGAGAATAGGGTTCTGAAACGTTGAACGCCCTACAATGTCACACAAATCTTAAATCAACGTAACGCTGCAATCAATCTTCAATATCGCTGCTCCCTCCCCCGAATCACGCAACGGAATGTACTGTCAATCGAAATCTACAAATACACAAAATCGCTATATTAGGGTTTCATGATTGTGGGAAATACGAATCGGGTTAGCATTTTATACATGTGGGCATGTGGATGTATAAAACGGGTTGTAAAACAGGTTGTATTTCGGTTATGTGGGCAACTCGAATGTGTGACATGTGGCACTACCAAAATCTCTACTACCATTATAAAAGCCCTTAGTACGCTTTGCTAATTTGTGACACGCTATCATGTGTCACGTGGCACAACTCAATCATCTTCCCACACTTTCCACCTCGCGTTGCCCCACGTGCCAACAACACAACCATTTACATCCACTAACAACGGAAACATTAAACACTGTGGCAAATATGTCCTTTCACGCAAGACAGGACCAAACGGAACATTAGAATAAAACTTGGGACCAAATGGATCATAAGATCAACTTATGGGATTTATTGGTAGTTTTCCCTTTAAAAAGTCAAAAACACTAAAAAAATTAACTTTTAATCATGTTATCAAAATAGGTCAATATAGAAAGAGAAAAGTTAGGGATCATGAATTTTTTTTCGTGAAAATGATCATCAAAGAGTTATGATATTTGAATTATCTTGATTAGTGTGTGATGCTTTATTCTAAGTGTAATCCAAGGGTCACAAAGCTTTCAAGATTATTTTCATGAAAGGTTTTTCATGGTACCTAGCATTTCTCATATAGAAATAAGTACTTTTGGGTACAGTTTTACAATTTTTACGGTTAAGGTGACTACGTAGAATTATTTTTATAAATGGGTTCGTTGCATGTCATTGGCCCACATGGATATTGTGCCGGTCAATCCTGCCCTGGCCATGACGTCTAAATTAAAAATAAAAATAAAAATAAATTAAACATTAAAAATTACAATTTAATGTTATTTTCATATATAATTTCAAATTCATAGAAAAACTTAATACTTTGATTATTAATATTCATAAAATTTGTCACTTATTTAAAAATATTTTTAAAAACATTGTCTTAAAAAAAAAAAAATTAAAAAGGAAGAAATCTTGAAGCTAAGCTTGTTGAATTGTAAACGACTTTTGAAAAGCTCGGCCCACCATTGAACTGTATTGCATTCTTGATCGTTGATCTTTATTTATTTTCTTCCAGACAATGTTCAGTTCTAATTTGATGAAAACCTTGTCAGGTTTAGCTGGTTTGTTGCCTACCCCTTTTTTGGAAAAGTGCAATTGTGTAGACACTCCATTTTTGACCGACCTTAAGACTCAGACGTCATTGATTGCGCGCTCGATGATTGTGTATGTTTGTGCTCGTTTTGAGTTTCTGGAGCCTTCGGCTGAGCGCCTTGTCTCGGGACCTCTTAACTTTCTCCTCTTGGCTCGATTTTTGGACCATGCCTTGCTGCCTTTGCCTAGAGGGAGACTGAGGCCTATAGGCCACTTTTTGTACCCGTAGACTAGTTTTCGGGGCTTCCGGTTGAGTGCCTCGCCTTGCAGACATTTGTCTTGCTTCCTTTTTGGTTTGTTTTTGAACCAAACCTTGTTATCCTTTGCCTGGAGGGTGGAACAGGGGTGTAGACCAGTTTCTCCCCCTATAGACCACTTTTCTTCCCTCTCAGCCACTTTTTATGGTTGGCTAGCTAGGGTGGGTGGTCTGTGGACCACCTAAGGTGGTCGGAAGCCTGCCACCACCTTTCCCTCTCTCTGCAGATCCTCTTCCTCCCTTGCCAACTAGTTTTGTGCCCTGTAGACCACCTTTTGTGGTCGGTCGACCACTTTAACTGGTCGGCGGCCATCCTGCATTTTCTGCAGTTATTTTCCTTGCTAGTTGTGGGGCATAGAAGGCATCCTCCATACACGTGTATGGAGGGATTGCTTCAAGTCTCTAGCTTGTCCAACAAGCTTGAGGCTTGGATTTTAATAAGAGGGAGGCTCTCTCTCCCTTTTCCAGGTTCAGAAAAATTGGCTGAGGGCTATATATATCCTTCTATCTCCATATTGCTCCTTCTCTCTCTATATTTGTGTCATTTTGTGCTCAAAAGTGCCATTTCTTCACACTTTTGCACACAAACACCTAGTGAAACACCTTCACTCTTGGGCTGAGGTTCTTGGAGGTTTGTTTGAAGCTCAAAAGCTTGGTTTTTGCCTCTGAAGTTGCTGCTTTGAAGTGGTTCTTCAAGGGTGAGTCTTCATCCTCTTTAAAGCTTTGTTTATGTTGCTTATTTGGCCCTATTTGCATGATGTTTTAGGGCTAACTTTAAACTGCAAAAAGCTTCATTTTCAAGTGCTTAAAGTGTTTGTTTGAGGCCTCTTTAGTGTTGGGGGTGGTCTACCCCATTTTGTGCCTTATTTTGCCTTGTTTTGAGCCATCTCTTTAGGCCTTTGAGATCACCTTCTCTTGGCCTTTTAACCACTGAATTCCAGAGGAATTTTAGTGGTGGAAAATTTTTTTTGAGGCCCCAAATGGGTGGGGGTTGTCCCCCCTCATCTTCTCTTGTGTGCTTGTGTTGATGGCTCACTAAGTTAGCATGCTTTTCTACCTTCTTGGGCCCCTATCTTAGCATGTTTCAGGCCTTGTTTTGCCATGGTATAGCTCTGTTTCGGGTCGGTTTGATTGCCTCTTGTATGCTTCATATCCTCGTAGTGCAATCCTCCCTATAGCCTTAACATGCATCATGCTTTGGACCATCATTTTAGCATGTTTTTGGCTCCACTCCAGCAGGCTTTTACTCATGTTTTGCCATACTTAAGCTCTGTTTTAAGTGTTCTTGATCATTCGGACCTTGCTTTGTATAGCCATAGTGCAATCTTGCTCACTAGCTTGGTGTTTTGAGTCCACTAACATGCATTGCTTGGGCTATTTGCATGATTTAGCATCATTTAATATATGATTTCAGTGCATGAAATGTGGTCATACTCTCCCATGCTTCACTTTTTCAATGCTTTTGGAAGGTTATGCTTTGTGCCTCAATCATGAGCCAATTGGCATGCATGCTTGCCTAAGCTTTTTGGGCTATTATCTCAGTGTGTTTTTGGTCTTATTTTGCCATGATACAACTCTGTTTTTAGTTGGTTAGAGCATCTCTCATTTGCTTCTTACACTTGTAGTGTAATCATGCTCATTGGCCTCCAATTCAAATCATCAATCACCAAGTTAAACAATTGAGGAACAAGTCCATTCCAACAGTAAAAGTTCAATGGAAAGAGCATTATAGGAGGGAAGCCACCTAGGAAAGAGATGATGAGATGAGAAAAATGTATCCAGATTTATTTCCTATACAAGGTAAGACAAATTTAGAGGACGTACCAAACATTTTAAGAAGGGAAGAATGTGACAACCGAGTCATGCATAACATTCATGCATTCATTTGTGTTCAAGTCTTTTATTCTACTTGTATTGTACATGTGATATGTTTGCTAGGGAGGAATTTAGAATTGTTGAGAATGAAGAGAAAACCTAAGTAGTTTTGAAGAACTTGAACATGGAACCTTAAGATAAAAAACTTGGCAGTAGAGTTTTAGATAATTTGGAAAAGTTAGGGGAATTATTTGAATTTGAGAATTGAACTCTTAGATAATTTGGAAAACCTTAAGTAAGAAGCTTAATGATCTTAATCTAATAAGTAGAGTTTAATGAGCACTTAATTAAAAATTAAGCAAGATTAGCAAAAGTTAAGTAGGATTAATTAAGGCCTAAGCAAGTTTAATTAGACTAACTAAGTTTAGGAATTAAATTTGATTAATTAGAACTAAGCTTGGTTCACTAAGCTAATAGAGCAATTAGTGATTTAAGCTAACTATTATCATCAAACAAAAGAGAAAGATGGAGAAAGATGCAGAACAATTGAGAGCTTTGGGTTCTTGAGAGCAAAAAAAAGAAAATAAAGGAGAAAATAAGGAGAAGTAGAAAGAAAATGAAAGTGACTTCAAATTCAAGCCTAGAAATTCAAGAAAAATCATCAATATGTAAGAAACTCAACCCTCTACCTAGTATTGTTGTTTCGGTCTAGCTAGAAATTCAGTTGAATTAAGATTTTGAAGGACTTAAATTAAGAAAAATGGAGGAAGTATGACAAGAAGCTAGGTTGATGAATTCACGGATGGAAACTTGTTTTTAGTTGGTTAAGTCTTGAAGTTGCACACAAATAAGCTTTTATGGGTTTTGCATCATTACTTCATGTTTTGAAGCCTAAATCTTGCTTTAGAGAATTGAAACTAAAGAATGAGAAAGAGTTTGAAAAAGAATGAATTTTGAATAATTGTCAAAGAAAAATTAACTTTTGATTCTTGAAACTTTTAAATTCAATGCATAAACATATTTTTCCATAGATTATACATCATATATGCATATATATATCATAGTACCTTGAATATCACGTTTTTAGACTTTTAAGTGAAGAAAATCAAGTTAGATAACTCAAGAACTCGAAGAATAGCTTTGGCCCCGACTTTTGCTTGCTAGGCGTTCGAGCGGCCACCACCGAGTGCATGAGTGCACAAAATGCAACCTATCCCAACTTGACCTACCGCTTTAACGGCCTAGGCCACCGCTTGAGAGGCCCAGTCACAGCACGTGCGGTCGAGGCCGGCACACGTGCGGCCAGTCTTGAGTACCTTTAGCTTGACGCTCCGTTCATGAAACCAATTCTGGCACATGAGCAGCCGGACATGGCATTTATCCGTTTTGAGTTATTTTTTATTCTTTTGACCCACTTGACATTCTTACACATGTTTTGAACCTAAAAAAAATTAAACACAATTAGAAACCTACTTAAATCAATTTTAATTAGAGAAGAAAAATTAAGTGAAGATGGTTTAATTGTTTTGCTTTCATTTTATCGATACTTGTGTTCTTGTCGTATAGGTTTAGACTATAAAGAGTAACACCGAGGACGAGCCATCTGTGAGTAATATTATTGTAAAGTCATGTTCGAAAATGGTTGTTTGGAAATTTGTTAATGTATCCTCGTTTGTAAAAACTTTGTTTCTATTAATATAAATGAACGTTCCATATTTTCGTATGAATCTATTGTGGCATCCTTTAGGTAGTCCTAGCTATTGAGGGACAATTAAATGCACCACGACCATTATTGAGATCTCCTTCGCCACCTGAGAGTGGGATGTTTAATCAATGTTTAAACCGATTATTCTTTCACTTCGCTTTATTGGATGTATCATGCTATTATGTGTGTGATGTGAACTATTTTCGTCAGAAATGTTCAAATGTTTTTGAGTGTGAAATGATATCTTTGTAAATGCTTTGGCATTCATTAATGTAACCACTTTACTCTGATATTATTCATTGTGCCATGGCTCACCCTTATATATATGTATATATGTAGGTGATCAGCACGAGCAGGAACAATAGGGATTCACTTTTAGGGAGTCTATTTTTGAGGAGTCCTATGCTTTATTTTCTCTTTCAAGACTTTGTACTTTTGGTGAAGAATGAGTTTTGCAGTGTTGTGTAATAGTTAATAAAGTTTTGTACTTTGTTCTTATGAACAATTGTACCTTTTGTAACCTATGTACATGTTGTAAATTGTTCAGAAGTTAAGCAATAAAGACCGTGTGTTTCATATCATGTTCACTTGTGCACTACTCTAATGGACTTGTTGATTTATCAAGAGAGATTTTCCATTGTAAAACCCCATTATATCTTAGCCCTTTCATGATTTGTCAAGTTAGGCCTTTGGTAAGCCAGGATTACTGGTCGGCCACCTCACTACCCTATAAGGGTGGGATGGGGTCGTGAAACCAAACCACCCTAATCTTATAACACCAAATATCAATAACCACCTACAGTTCAAATATAATCTATCCATTCAAGGGTTCCAAAACAACCACTTGCTCAAGACTTAGTTAGCATATCATTGGGGGTGTTCGGTGGGGATTATGGAAGCAGATTATAGCTTATTTTGATATGGAAGTTTGTGATAGACTATTTGGTGCATCTTCTGATTACAGCTTATTAGGCAGAAAGTGGCTTAAATAAGCTGATTTTTCAAAAGCTGTGTAAAGGGCACTTTTAACTTCTGCTTTCTGATTATAAACTTTTAGCTTAAAATAATCTCCAGCAAAAACCCCCATTAACTCGTTAAAATTACTTTGGTGATTGAAAACCCAACACTACCCTTATTAAGTTTCCTGTTGAGTTGGGTGTGTTATGTTAAGGTTAGAAAAAGTTATTGAAATAACAAACACTACACAAGTATAAGCATTTCAAGATATAAATTTAAAGAAATACAACCACAAACATGCATAGATGATGTACTAAAGCTTGATTATAATAAGAGCCACATTCAATTAACTAAGAGTATGAAACTATTAAATGTAACAAATTTCCAGATTGGGACCACTTTGAAAATAACTATCGAAGAGGTACCTTCAATGTTCCTGAAGACTTGGCCTTCTGAGGGTATTTAGAGAATTTTTTCTAGCTTCAAAATCAATCTACAGAAGTGAGATAGCCTTTCTAGATTTTTAGTCATTGTTACAAATACTCCAGACCTGTCTACATTCATTGACAGTTACGAAAATCTTTTTTTCTCTAAACCGCTCATTCATTTCCAATAAAGCCAATTTTATTTGAAAGTTAACATTAAATAAGGTTTTGATTCAAAAATAAGCTCAAGGGGATTTTTCAGCATTTTTCTCTAATTTTTGAAAGTTAGCTGAAATATCGGTTGTTTATGCTCAAAACTTGAAATAAAAATAGTAATAAGAAAAAGATGCAACCATGGGTAATTCTATAATTCTCATATGATAAAAATATGCTAAATAATTTATTAAAATCTCAGATTTTTAGTTTGAAGGTGTGCCTTTAAAAATGATGCATCAAATAAATTAGAATTTGTGAGTTTACTTTAACAAAGAATGAACACAAGCAAGGAAGTCAACAACACTCAATCACTCTTATTTAAACACATGAACCCTATATGTAAACACATGAAAATTATATTCTCAGCACATATATTTATGTATTTAGAAGAGAAAAGAAAGAATAGAGTATTGTGTGGCTTACTTTCTTGGTAAGAGATGCTAAGGTTGGACAGAGTTTCCTCAGTTTTTTCTCCATTCTTTCTTCCAAGCGCACACCTTGCTCTCCTTCCCACTCTCTCAGCCATGTGTGTGTGTGTGTGTGTCTATATGTGTGCATGTGTGTGTGTGTTTGAGTGTGCAAAATATGCTAGGGGGTGGTTCTATTTAGAGAAAAAAAAAATGGTGAAAAGTCTAAAGTGTCCTTGGTTGGAATGGAATGGAATAGTTTTGGATTTAGTTAAAATGTTGGAATGAATGTAATAGTTTTGGATTTAGTTGAAAGGTAATGGGATTGGGGTTGATTAGAATGTCTAATTATGTGTTAAAACATGATTTAGTTATAGGTTAGTCAATATAGAACTAGATTGAAATCAAGTACAAACACAATTCCATGGTTTATGGTCCTTGGTCAAAATTTCTTCCATGAATTCACGAACTTTGTTTTCAAGAATACACTACATATATATATATATATATATATATACACAAGGGGTGGCTGGCCATGTGCATGGATTTTCAGGGATTTTTTATTTTCTTTTTGTGTACAAATTCATATATATTGTAGATATTTTGGTGGAAAAAATTAAAATAATGGGTTGTACTTTTATATCTATAAAGAATGATTTGGGGTCAAAATGTAATTAAAATAAAATGTGAGTTCTTGAGATCAATTAGAATATCTATTTCAAGTGTAGTATTAATTAAAATAATGTTAGAAAAAATATTTCAGTTTGAATTGCTTCGTTTTGAATTAAATGGTATGAGTAACCGAATGGAAACGGTGAAAATCACATACTAGGATTTTGAGTGATCAATATATAATTAGAGAGTCAAATAATTAATATTAGAGTATAAGAAATAGTTACTAAGCTGTTGGAATTGATTAGGATTTGTATGGATTGATGCATTTTCGATTCTAGGGTTAAATTTGCGATTAAACGAGGGATTAAGAACTTTTATTCTAATAATTTGAAAGTGAGGGTCTTAATAGGATTTACAAAAGTTAGGGGTCTCACAATGCTAGTGTTAACTTTTCTAGAGGTAAATACATTGTCTCTGCACTTGCCAGAGTTTTGCTGACATAGTAAACAACCTTTTGTCACCCTTTTGCTTCCAACCACTGCACTTATGCGTGCGTGCGGTGCGGTTCGGGCATTTTGAGAGTAAAATTATAAATCAAATGGCGGATTAATGGATTGGCGGATTGGAAAATAATGTAATTGCGGTTTGAATGGATTGGCAATTGAAGAATTTCTTTAACCAATTATCAAGCATTTACATAATATATAACACTAATTTAAATGATAATTTTCATATATATATATATATATATTACAAAAACTAATTTTACATAATATTTTCATATATATAACTACTAATTTGTAACAAGTTTCACATCTTAAATCTCTCTCTCACACTCATTTTTACTTTGATATTTCATTAGAGGTTAAAAAGTATATATGTATTAACTATAGAGGAGTGCATCAGTTTGGATTACGAATTTTAAAGTTTAATTCGTGGTTAGTAGATAGAACGATTATGGACACCATGACTTTTTAGGTGTAAAGTGCATTTCCATACTAGGTTGTGCCAACTCGTTTTCCCACACTGATAGAGTCGTCACTTAATTTTAAAGGGAATTAAGAAACATTTAACGATGAAAACTAAGCAAAAGACCTGATCCGTCATAACTAGAGAATTCCAAATTTGGGAACTAAGGTACAAAAGGGGAAAGTCATTAAATGATGCACACCCTTTTGCCTAATCCGAAGATTGGCCTCCACTAATATTCTATTTTAAGAGTTTAATGATTAATTATTTCATTCAAAATTTATTATTAACCCTAAAACCTTTACTAACCCTAAAACTAAATGATTTGAATAAGTAAACATTATCTAACTTGGATTTAATGAATATAACCACATATTTTTCATCAAATAATGATTTTCCACCAAAAAGAGATTTGTAATTCATGTGGTCATAAGCACAACCCAAATTAAGTAGTACTTATGAAAAACATCCAAAATATACAATTTTGCACAAAAAGCACATGAACTTGGATTATCGAAAAATAATGCACCAACACAAGCAATATGCTATGAAGAGTAAGAACTCACCGAGTTCCACTACCAAGCGTCCAACCATGTGATAAAAATAATATACATATGTCCTAAACATGCTACTATACATACAAAATGCAACCTAAGCCTAATTTAAGGGTTCTAACCATAATTTAATGCAAATAAAGCAATTAAAAAATAAAAATAAAATGCTCAATATATATTGATGCTTAAACCAAGCTGCATGCATGATTATATCATGAATAATCTAATCTAACATGCTCTTAACATGGATTGAACTAAAACATGCAAAAAGAAGCAAAATCATGCAAGATTATATAACCTGCATGATGCATATGTATTAACCAACACCCTAACCATAATCTGATATACAAAACATGATTAAAAGCTACTAAAATTAAATAAAAACAAAATCTTCATTGCTGGTTTGAAACAAATCGAAGAGAACATGAAGAACGTCATAGTTTCCTTGCTTGCAAGCTTTCCTCGGGCTTGGCTTTGCTTTAGTTCACTTTGTTTTAACCTTAAATGCACTTTAGGATATCAAAAGCTACTACTAGGGCTTATTATTTTCGGAGTTAGGTTTTAGGTGAGGTGTTTATAACTCAATCTCTCTTGAAATGGCTCTAAGTGTTCAACCCTTGAAAGAGGGAGGTAGGGGCTCCTTTTATAAGCAAAGATGAGCCCTAGGGAACACCCTAGTTCATCTTACCCATCACTTCCTCATGGCGCCTCTAGGTGTCGGCACCCGCACAACCTAGAAAAATGTTGAAATGGGATGTGCAGCCGTACATCTCTACTAGACTTTTGTATTTGGGTATATCTCTCTTATCTGACATCGGATTGAGGTGAGTCAAGTGCGGTTGGAAAGCTAACTCAAATAGATACAACTTTGTGTGAAATAGATATTTTCAAATTATAACTTTTTCTAGGTGAAAATAGGCCCTTAAGACAACCCAAGAAATGGTAATTTTGGCTAAAAACAAGTTTTGGCACAAAAATGGCAATACAACAACTCTAACAACTTCAAACATCTCCAAGGTTGAAAGTATGATACATTTCATTATCGAGAAGTATTTCAAGCACCTAAGTCTTAATGGTTGGTCAAAATGGGCTGTCTACAAGCCCCCCTTTAACATAACTCAAGTAGCCACGGGTGGCAAAAGTGAATGTCAAAACTCTGAGACCAACCCATTTGACAAAATCGTAAGACTTAAGGTAGTGCTATACATTCATGCAAATGATCGAACCTGTAAGTTTCCTAAATATCCTTGTTGTGAGAAATCATATCAGTATAGTTCAGGGGCAAGTGTGATACAATAATTCAATCCTGCATGAGTCATGTGTGATAAGCATTCAATCATTCATCAAACATGCAAAACTTGATTATTCCAAAAAGGGTGAGAAAACAATACCTGCCATACCTACCTTGCCGTTTGAAGTGATTTTAGTTCAATCTGTTTATAAGTTCTCGATGTGCGTCTATTATGCAAATACACAAGGAAAGCAAACTTTACACAATAATACACACGCAGTGTGGTTAGAAATATGCAATGTTATATTCAATGATGCCAAATCATGCCAGTTCCATGAGTTAAGAAGTTTCCGAGTCATGCTAACTCCTTGTAACTTTTAAGAGTTTAAATTCCATCAGGTTCCAATTCCAATCTTGTAGCTATTAGGGTTCCAAATTCAAGTTACACTTGAAGTAAAAGTTCAAAAACATGCAATATTTTATGGAAATATGTACTACGACATACCATGATTTAAGAGATTCATTACTTACCAAATATGTACTATGACATGAAATATGCACCAATTGCTAGACCTGTACTATAATGGGAGATTACCAAATATGTGCTACAGTAAGGGATATGCATCAAGTACCAAATATGTGCTACAATAGGAGATATGCATCAATTATGAAATATGTACTACGACATGAGAGATGTATCATTTACCAAATACCAAATATGTACCATGACAGAAGAATACCTAATATCAAATATGCATTACGACATCAATTTCTAGACATGTGCTAGGACATGACCAGGTATGTTCTACGATATACAATATGTACTACGACATTCTAATATGTGCTACGACATTTCAATATATACAACATTTCCATATGAGCTACGACATTTCAGTATATACTACGACATTCCAATATGTACTACAACATGAGATATGTGCTACGACATTCCAATATGTACTATGACATTCTAGTATGTGCTATGAAATTCCAATATGTCCCACGACGTATAAGGTTAATAACAAGTTTGTTTTGTTCCACTACAAAATTATTAGATTGACTACTATGTGAATAGTTATGAAGCAGTTACCAAATACATGCTACAATGTGAGAGAATTATAATCAAATAGAGAGAACAAATGCAATCATGCCAATCAAACCATAAATATTAGACCCAAAATCAAGCTGATAGGGGAAAGCAATTTAGAGAGCATCTTAACATAATTCTGGTAAAACTTTAAATGGCTAATCATATCAAAATCATCATAGGAGTGAGCTTACTCAAATCAGAGAAAAGTGTCTGTCAGATGGCTTTAGCATATTAGGGGGGAGGGAAGGTATGGCACGTGTCCCTTACTTAGTCAATAGTTTATTCAGAGATGCCCATGCCCCTTGTGCTCAATCATCGTTCACACTACTCACAATTTTCAACATTCTACAGTGCGTCATAGATCGACAATGAAGGGCATGCTACTGTGGTCAATGACCAACCAATCGACAATGAAGGACATGCTACTGTGGCCCATGACCAGCCAATCTCCTACTTCTTTTATGCACCAGAGTGTTACGAACTTATCAAATTCTTAGAGCAATGATGGATTTTCAATGATCATGGACTTGGTTCCCTTTGAGTGGACACTTTCAATTTGTTTATGAATTTCACATAAGGGTTTCTTTTGAACTTCAAAATTTGAGAAAAAAATTATATTGGAAACATTAACCATGCCATTCTATCAAACTTTGAGCCATACACATACTAACAAGCTGGCACTGATAAACATGACAAGGATAGACTCGACAAGGGAAAATGACTTTATACAGAAAAATGACTCAACAGACCTCAAACTGCACAAAACTATTTCTAGCATTCTACAGCATTGATAGCCTTCCAATGCGCTGGGTATTGTTCTACTCCATCTTTCAAAATGGTTGTACTTGCCGATATAGCTCTTTCTCTATGGCGATGACCACAGTGGTTTGTAATGTGGTACTTTTGCATTAGTTGACTTCATTTCTGCTCTTTTTCAGTTTGATGTAAATTCCTCACTTTTCACTCATCTAACACCTCTCTTTTCTTTTGCTCACATACCCATATTTTGGGGTTTTACATTGTATTGAACGAATAGTTTCCAAAAAAAAAAAGTGGTATTGACAAGAATTTTGCAAAAGTTTGGCACCGCAACAACTGACAAGTAATGTAATCTTTTGGATAAAAGATTCTCCAATTGAGGCGACTGACAATGTTGGTCTTCTTCTGATGGTTGAAACTAAGTGCAATTTGAGAGACACGACAAGACTCGATGTAGGCAATTAAAAGGAATGCGAACTATGACACACTCATGATGCGAAATAGCAGGATGACGCACCTACAATACAAAGCAACAAGGTAACTAGCAATTAAACCAAGTGCCAAAGAAAAAAGACAAAAACTCAAACTAAATGATCATTCATTGTGCCCCTAGCTTTCCTTATGCTTCCTTATTATTCAAGAATTGCTTTCGAAATGCAATTTTGCAAAAAATCAAGTTTCATTTCCTTTTGGGCTCAAGTTAGAAATACCATTGATAAGTTCAAGTGATACAGTTGCTTCCTTTACTGATTCAAACTAGCCCGTCTTTAATCCCACACAAAACATGTTATGCATGACGGTGATTGTAGCTCATGAATGACTGCAAAATTAAGGATGTGAATTAGGTAAGGACATGGGGTTGAACCTCAAAGAGAGGTATCCTTTTGGGTTCAAGTTAGAAATACCATTGATAAGTTCCAGTGGTAAAAGTTACTTCCCCTACTAATTCAAACTAGCCCTTTTTAATCCCAAACAAAACATGTTATGCATGATGGTAATTGTAGCTCATGAATGCCTGCAAAACTAAGGATGTGGATTGGGTAAGGACATGGGGTCGAACCTCAATGAGAGGTTACTTATGTATCTCAAGGTAAGAATAAGGCTAGACGTAGTTCCGATTAGGTTCACTTAGGTATTAACACTCTTTTTTTTTACTCTAACTTTTGTCAAGGTCACCATTTTCAAGTTTTCAGCCTTGCGAGCACTCATTCTTTCATTTTTCATTTTTCCATACTCTAAGTTTTGCCTAGGGTCACCCTTTCTAGTTTTTAGCCCAACGACTCTCTCAAGGGTAGTGTTTATAATAGTTTTAATGAATGTTATCAACTATTGTCCTTACCCTAGCAGTCTAACTTGTTTCACCTTGGTTTAAACTTAGTGCCTTATCGAATTGTGCACCCGAACATGATGGCTTTTTGAAAGGTTGGTCATTCTCGTTTCTCCATCTAGAAACGATATCTCACATTACCTTTTTCAAATGTTGATGGCAAAAGTCTTATTCCTCACAATTCACCGGATTTTATTCAATGGATGGTCCTAACTTGATGGTGAATTTTTTTTTTTCTAACAAGAAGTAAAATAAAAAATGCCTTGGAGAGGAAATCTATTGTTGTGAGGTTTGGATGTACCGTTGTGTTTGCCAAAATAGGTACTTGAATGTAAGGTGAAATCCCAAAATAGTGTTGAATATCATGCATAATTATGAATTTATCCTTGTAAGCCTGTAAAAAAATCTTCTTGAAAATTTTGTTTGAAAGTTCACAAACAATCTTGTGAGGACAAATCATAATTTGTTTAGACCATTTGAGGGATCCTTCTCAACACTCGAGCTTATTGGTGAAATTTCATTCTTATAAGAACATTAAGCAATTTACACTATCTTCTTGCTCTATTGAATTACTAAAGCTTTTATTGTTTTTATTAGGTCACACATGGATTTTTACAAGCACAATTGAATGATCAAAACTCAACTCTCTTTTATTAATATGATGAAGGATAGAGAGTACACGAATGCGACTCGGCAAAGAATAAACGACTCAAAGACTCAAGTGAAGATAGAAAAAGCAAAACCTAACTATGACACATGACTCAAATACTAGCACGACACGACTCAAATTTTAACAAAATAGCATTATTATTATCTCAAACAGAAAAGAGTTCTATTTTTCAAGTCCATTGGTAGAATTTGAGACAAGCATCAATTGGTTTAAGGTGTCATCATTTCAAACTTCATCCATGTGCCCCTTGTTCAGAAAGTCCCTCTAAGGTGCATTCAACAATTGTCCCTAGTTATGAAGATTCCTCCAAAGTGCATTCAATGATTGTCCCTAGTTCAAATGACTCATCCGAAGGAAAATCAACAATTACCCCTAATTGATTTTGTAGCTCATCATTCCATTTATCATTCTCGACAATGATATAATAACCTAATCATGCTATTATACATACATAATGGAAACCTAAGCCTGGTTTAAGGCTGTTATCATAATTTCATGCACAAAAAGCAACTAACATATACAAAATCTAAACATGCTGAGTATACAATGATGTTTAAACCAGGCTATATGCATGATCACATGATGATTAATCTAACCTAAATATGTTGTTTATATAACTCACACAAGCATGCAAAAATAAAGCAAAAACATGCAAGTTAGCAAACCTACATGATGCTTTATGCTATACTAACACCCTAATTATGATTACATGAGTAAAACAAGATTGAATGCTATTGAAAATATAGAAAAGTAAGTACTTACTCACTGTTTGAAGATTAAACTGAAGAATGCGAGAAATGCCTTGAAATCCTTGTGTCACGACCCTAACCCACCCCTAAAGGTTTAGGCCGTAACCAACCAGTAATCCCAGATTACCTCCTTCCTCACAGACAAATTTGATATATAATAATAAAGGGGCATTGTGGAAGCAATATTAAAATACAACCATGTCCATGGAGCGGTGCATACATGAAAAGTAAACAAATTTAAACCGCAACTCCTTCATAGATGTAGATACAAAAGTACATTATAGCATCTTGACACTTATATTGATTGTCCATCCATTTATGTTCCAAAACAAAAGAACTAAACAAAGAAACAAAATAAACAAAACAAGTTCCATGATTCACAAGGTTAACACACTTGGCTTCGCATGAGACCAAGTTCGCCCCATTACGGAGGCACTCCAAAAGGCTAACAAAAGGGTGGACTCCCAAGGTTTCCTTATGATTGACGTTCCATTTGCTCACCGACATATATATAGGGGAAGGGGGTAAGCTAAAGCCAAGTGAGTAATACTAGCATAAAGAGGTTAAGTGAATGATGTCTATCATTGTATAAAATCATATCACATGAGTTCGAATCATATCATATGTAATTACTTGTTATATCGAAGTTCACAAATCATATTCATATGTGGTACATCTAATAGTGCACGATGGGACCATATAAGTCTAATATACATAGGGACCCCTTGGGTCTACATAAGAGATCTCTGTAATGATGGGCCACAGTATTGTTATCCCTGGGTGAGGGCTGTAGGCCATGGTATTGGTAGCCCAGGCGAGGGCTACACTAAGGATGCCACAATTACACTTCGAAGGAAATAATCATTCATTGTAACGGAATAGCATTTCAAAATAATGAACTTGCGGTAACCAAAACATTTTAACAACATATCTTTACAAAAGTACTACTCACAGTGGGCTGGTACTGACGATAGACCTCAGTTGACCACCTAGAGCTTGAATTTGGCCTTAGTTAAACTAAACCTATACAATCTCCATTTGTTTCTCTTGAATTATTCTTCTCTCTCTCTAAGGTATTGAATTCTCTCTCTATCTCTTTATTTTTAGCACAAGCTTGATGTAAAATTGAGTCTAAGCATGTTTAACAAATATATATAGGGTGGTTAAGGTGTCACTAATCACCTATGGTTAAGGCTAATCAAGTGGGCTTAAATCTAATCAATTATGATTATCTGATCCAAATCAAATTTTAATCAAAATTACCATATGATTATGAAATTCCAACTAGCCTATTGAATTAACCAATTTTGGTTTCTAAAGTCGTTTGGGCTTTCAATTTCGAATTCTAAGTCGACAATTAAACAAATAATTCACATACAAACAAATAAGTTTATAATAAACACATAATTATGCAATTTATGCCCAATCAAATACTATATAAAATAATACAGAGGTCAAGGTCGTTACAATCTCCCCCCTTAAGAAGTAGTTTGGTCCTCCAAACTTAAGTTACCTCCATTTGGAATTAGATATGGGTACTGTTGTTGCATTTCTTCTTCTTTTTTTTTTCTTCCCATGTAGCCTCTTTCCTATAGTGTTCCTTCCATTCTACTTTCACAATTGGGGTAGATTTGTTACTTAGTTGCTTTACTTGCCGATCAGGGATCCATACTGGCCATTCCTCATATCTCGTATCATCATCTAAGGCTATTCAATGGTAATCAATTTATGAAACAGATCTCTAAGATACCCACAAAGCATTGATACATGAAAATGTTGTGTGTTTGCTCCATTCCTGATGGTAAAGCAATACGGTAAGCAACAGGGCTAAGTCATTCTAAAATCTGAAACGGCCCAATGTAACGTAGAGTTAACTTTTATTTCTGCCAAAACGTGTTTGCCCTTTCATTGGTGCCACCCAAATGAACATGTGATTTCCCATTTCATATTTCAAATCCCTTATTCTCTGATCAACATAACTTTTCTTTCAGCTCTGCGCAGTCTTAAGCCTCTGTTGGATGATCTTTATCTTTTCAGTTGTCTCTTGTACAAGTTCATATCTATACAAAGCTTTATCACCAACCTCGGTTGTCACGATCCATACTCGCTCCTATGGATTTAGCGTCGTAACCAGTCAGTAATTCTTGGATTACCAAAGGCCTCTGAACAGGATAACATAAGATAGGGGCTGTGGAAACAAATATACAAAATTAACATAGTCCATAGAGCTCTGCAGACATACATGGGACAGAGATTTTCAAAACAAACTTATATATATACAGATGTGACGTCAAAAATACATTAGTCTTACGTCACTCAATTACACAGATAGGGTCAAAGGGTACTTAGCCCAAGTATAGATATACAAAACAAGCTCAACTAAAGCCTTGACATAATCCTTTCAAAGGAACCTTCTCAGGAGGCACGGTAGTTGGTTGATAAAACAGAAACATAGGCCGTCAACTCTGGGCCTGGTCACGTATCTGCTTACCTACATACATAAAATAAATAATGAGCTAGAGCCCAGTGAATAATAACAGAGTAAAGAGGTTTAATGAATGTTGTCCATAACAGTTACAGAAAATAGAATTCAATAGTTGTTAGAAATGAATTCGTAATTATGTTTAGAAATCATAGTACATAACAGATACAGTTTCAGAATCATATTCTTAATTAGAACTTGTAGTTAATCATACGTGGCACATTCATTAGCACTAGCAGAAACAGTTAACCCATAAAAGGACGGCCATAAAGACATGCAGTTGACCCATAAAGAGACGGCCAGAAAGGCATACAGTTGACTCACGTGCATGGAGACGGTACAGTTGGCTTATAAGACGTACAGTTGGCCCATAAATGGGACGTATACAGAAGGATCCATAACAGTTGGCTCATGAGACGTACAGTTGAGCCATAATTAGGACGTAACAGAATAGATAACGGATGTCATTTGAAGCTAAGAATGCCACGAATACATTTCAGAAACATTGGACAACCATTCATTCATACAAAAAAAAGTATTTCAGAAACAGATCATCATATATCATTCAGAAAATACTTATAGTTGAACATAGTTTTACAAAGTTATTACTCAGAGATAACAGAGGCTCCAAGAGGGCTAAAATACCTTTTATCTTTATTAATTATTTTGTGAGAGAATTTTGTAAATGAAAGGTATTTATTGTTAAGTGAGGCTCAACAGATAAGAGTAAAACATGTAAAATTCACAAGTGTGGTGAAGCTTTGGTGGTGTATTAATTCGTTTGATAGTGAAGAAATTCCCGAGGAGCATGCTTGAGGAGTGGATGTAGGCCTGGTGTGCCGAACCACTATAAATCGTGGTGTTTGATTTCTCTCCCAATCTCTTTTATTTTTATATTTATTATTATTGTTTTGTTCTTTGTTTATTTAAATTATGATATTTTGATTATTATATTTAATACTGTGAAATTATTTTTAATAACCCAATTCACCCTCCTCTTATGTTGCCTACCTAGGATAACACCTCTCATGCCACCTTAGAGTGCAAGGAGATGATCAAATGGTACTAATAGCAAATTTTGATGCTTGCTTATTGACATTAACACAATCCGCAAATACTATCTGAGATATTAAGCAACGAACCTAGGTTTTTTCAAGCCCACAACGATGCAATGGAATGAAAAATTAATCAATTAATCTCATAAAATAAAAGTTTTCAAGTCAAGTTCTCTTAGTTTTCTCAACAGAGTCGCCAACTGTAGAAGCCGTGGCTTTTTAGGTATAAGACGTGTTTCCACACTATGTTCCACAAACTCGCTTTCCCACATCGATAGAGTTGTACTTAATTTTTAAAGGAAACTAAAAAACCTTTAACAATGAAAACTAAATAAAGGCACTAATCTGTCACAACCAAATATTCTTAGTTTGGGAACTTATTACAAGAGAGGAAGATCATTAATTGATGCACCCCCTCTCGCCCAATCAAGAGATTGGCCTTTATTAACCTTTTATTCTTTTGTGAGATTAAATAATTGATTATTCCACAAACTTCATTATTAACCCTAATCCTTTACTAACCCTAATCAACTAGATGATTTGAATAAAAGATAAACATCATTTTTTTTTAATTAAAGAATAAAGTCATATTTCTGAAAATAATGATCTTTCCAACAAAAATTGATTTTATGATTGATGTCTATAAACTTAACCGAAAATAAACAATGTTTATAAAACATTTGAAACAAACAATTTTGCAACATAAACTTGGATTATGGAAAAGCAATGCAACCAAACAAGCATCCATGCTATAAAAGACAAGAAGACTTACATGGACACTCACTTCAAGCGTCATACCGTGCAAAGTATGATTAAATAAAATACCCATGAGCCTAAACATGCAACTAAACACACAAATGATGATCCTAAGCTCGATTTGAGGCTACTGCCTGATGATTATGCAAGTAAATTAACTAACAAGTAAAAGAGGGAAATGCAAACTATCTATATGATGATTCAAATCTGACTTAATGCATGATTTCTACTTGATTATGTAAGCCTAAATATGCTATTCTAATAAAAATAAAGAAAACATGCAAGAATAGGTGAGAAAGTGAATAAAACTTGAAAGAAAGAAAGAACTACATGATTCTATGACTAACAACCTAGCATGATTAATATTGAAAAATATGGATTAAAAACTATTGAAATAGAGAGAAAAAGAAGAGTTAATCATTGATTTGCAATAAATCAAAGAACATGCGAAGAAAATGTGAGTTTTCTTGATTGATTGCTCTCTTCAAGCTTAGGTTCTGATTATGTTCAAGTTCTTCAAGCCTTGCATGATTTTTTTAGTTATTAGAGTTGCTGTGGAAAGGTGCATTTTCAGAGCCTAGGGTTTGAGAGAAGAGATGGCAAGGAATTTCACTCACAAACTCACAATTTTTCTCAAAAAGCTCAACCCCTTGAAAGAGAGGGGTAGGTATTGTATTTATAGGCTTAGAAGATACTTGGGGAACACCTAAAGTCCTCCCAGGGTTCCCCTATCGCATTCTCCTTGCGTCTCTCGAAGAAATTGCACTAAAATACAAAAATTCTAAGTGTTGATGGGATGTGCGCACACACAAGACATGCGCATATGCACGAAACTATATTTATGGCTACCTTCGCAAGGATGTGTGCACACAAGGATATGGTACATCCTTGACTACTCCTCATATTTTGGGTATATCTTTCTCATCTGACATCTAATTGAGACAAATCAAGCGTCATTGGAAAACTAATTCAAAGGGCTACAATTTTAGGTAAAATAGAAATTTCCAAATTCTAACTTTTTAAGGTAAAAACAGGCCCTCAATACGAACCAATAAACGGTAATTTTGGCAAAAAACAATTTTTTGCACGAAAAGAGTAATAACACTTTCAAGCATCTCTAAGGTTGAAATTATGATACCTTTCATTTGCAGGAAGCATTTCAAGTGCCTAAGTCTTAATGGTTAGCTAAAATGGGGTGTCTACACCAAGTTATAACAGTATCTAATCTCAAACAAACACAAATTCACCCCAATGAGCTAGTCTAGGGCAATTACCCCCATCACTATCCTAAAGAAACTGGGGGCAAGTTAAGATGGAGAGATGCCGTGGAAATGCATCACCTCTTTGAGAAAATAATGGGGAGGAGAAACGTACAACCCCCTTGACTATGTCCATAAGGGACTAAGGCATATCTGTACCTCAGTTCCCTTGACAACGTCATCATCACCTACTAGAAGGCGGATGACAACATCATTTGGAATATGGTATGAAGCCGTAAATTCTTGAATACTCTCATTCGTATCTAGCGAGTGCCTAAGGCGATTCATGGCATACGAATGGAAAAGAATGATTTACAATGGAAAGAAAGAAAACTGCAAAAGTAAATATGAGAAACACAGATAAAAACATACATACCTACCCATCCACCCACACACACACACACAGAGAGACTTACAAATGAAGAAAAATGACTGGTAGAAACTTCAAATGAGAACAGAAAGAGAAGAGTCGCATCTAGGCTTTTGGGAGGAGTGGAAGTGAAGTAATAAGAAGGTAAGAAATATATCAAATTAAATGTGTCAATAATAAAATGGCGAAAAATGGTGTAACGGTTGGCATTGTCATCACACCCACTGCGTGTGGGAAAGATACATGTCAGCAATAAATGTTTTAACAAGTCGACAAAAGTCTTTGGCAACTTCGGTTATCAATCATGGATTAGATCGACAGCTGAAGAAGGGCAATTGCGGAGGGAAAAATATAAGGCTAGGCTCATTCAACATATCCCAGCCCAAAGAAGACAAAGGCCAAAAAACACCATAGGGCTCGAAAATAGTCTTAGCCTAAAACAGAGTCCTAGGTTAGGCTCATTGTCACGTCCCCAACCCACCCCTAAGGGTTAGAGAGGTGACCAGCCAGTAATCATAGATTACTTAAGGCCTCTTTGAACAAATCTAAAAATATTTATTTAATATTGGGACCTGAAGCGGAAGCAAAACAGAAATATCATCGTCTATTGAGCAGTGCATTCATGATATAACAAACACATATTTATACACACATTAAATATATTACACCAAAAGCAAGCATTCATATTACCAAAATTATAAATTAAATGATTACACAAAACTATTTTCCAAAGGAGACAACAAGGGCCTCGACTCGGGTGGCATTTCCAAAGGCTTCACAAAAGTTGTTGAAAGCAAAACTTTAAGCTTGATCTCCCAAATGCTCACCTACGTATATATAATGAAAGAGGTGAGCCAAAGCCAAATAAATAGCAATATAGTAAAGTGGTTAATGAAAAAACACCAAGAAAATTTTCATTAAAACCAAATACAATCATTTTGAACATAGAATAATTTTCATATGCTAACAAAACATAACTTGCATGCATTTACATTGCGATGGACATTCTCGTAACTTGGCAAGTAATCCACAACAGGTGGAAAAGAGCTCAATTAGTACATAAGTTATTGGCATGATTCCCAATAACTAGCAGAAGTTATTGGCTTGTTTCCCAATAACTAGCAGAATTCAAGATGTCATCGCATTACTAGATACAAAAGTGTATGGTGTTCATTTATAACAAACCAATAATATAATCTCTTAAAAATATCATATGTTTGCATTTTGAATCATAGCTTTAAGAACATAACTTTACTATACTACTACTCACAGTGGGCTTGGTTTTGATAATGTTTTCCGATAGTCTGACCTACACCAAACAAGAACAAGCATTGAAATTCAATTCAACTTGCAAGTCTTAATCTTAATTCACGTGTTCTAATCATGTCTATTGTTTTTTACTCTTCTTTTCTAAATTGATCAAGGCTTGGCTATGACCCAGCTTATTTGTATAAACATGACAAATTGAGTGCCTAAACTTGGTTAGATGTTTCCCTAAATTTCTCTCAAGTGTTTAATGCTAATCTTTTCTACATGTGAATCATGTACAAAGCATGTGCCAAAGATGTACTTTGGATGGCCCTAAATGTTCATGACTTATATTAATGATTCCTAATCTTTCTAAGCTCAATTCAAGTATTGATCGTGTGCTAAATATGCATATTGAAAAGCCTTAGGTTTCCTAAACCAATTTCATTTGTTTTTCATTGAAAATGTAATTTTTACATAATTAAGGTTTAAGGAAATAGCAAGAAATGAAAGGAAACTAAGTTAGGAGAGGAATTAACATGAAATGGTTAGAGAGAAAATGAACAGCTTTCACTAATTTGAGCATCTCTATTTGTGTATGTAGAATTTGGATGTGCGACTACAACCTCTATAAACTAGACTCCCGAGGCTTGAATTTAGGCTCAAGAATCACCTAAAACGTAGTCCGG
Source organism: Camellia sinensis (assembly GCF_004153795.1). Classification (NCBI taxonomy): domain Eukaryota; kingdom Viridiplantae; phylum Streptophyta; class Magnoliopsida; order Ericales; family Theaceae; genus Camellia; species Camellia sinensis. The sequence goes on along the minus strand of NW_021028847.1, from coordinate 867,782 downwards.
ATGAGAGAGATATGCCTATTTGAAGTTGGGTTGAAACAAGGGGGCCGTACGTGTGGGGATGGGTTCCGCACGCGCGGAAAGTGCTGTTCTAGAACCCCTGTTTTGGTCCGAAAATCTCACTCTTTTCTTATCTTTTTCCCTTTCTTTTCAAGGTTTCAAAATATGATTTTAGGCTCATATAACTTTTGAAATTTTTATGAAATCATCATCCTTTTCAAGGCATCAATCTCAAAATATAATTAGTTTGAAGATGTAAAGATCAAAACATATGTTTTTCTTAAGGAATTCATGAGTTCTATTTTTTTTTTTTTTCTATTCTAATTCTCACTTCCACCCATTCAAAACATGAATCAAGTCTTCAAAACTCTTAGAAATCCTATAAATACATGAACATAGAGCCTCTAATACATCAAAAACATCAAAACCTAGATGAAATTAGCATGAATCAGAGGCACCTAGCTTGTTCTTCATCCCACCCATTTCTTTTCTATTTTCTTCCTCTATAACTTTGTTTCTAACTCAAATTAATCCTAATTTATTCTTAATCTTGAGTAAAAGAAAGCTTTTCTACAAAGATTAAGTTAGGAATCTTACCTTGGAACACTTTTTAGGTTGAATTTGTTGAAATTCTTGAGCCCTCCCTCTTTTCTCTCTTCTTTATCTTCTTTCTTCTCCCTTTTCTCTCTTTGTTCTCTCTTTCTCTCTGTCGGTTCTCTCTTCTCCAGGTCTTTCTTCTATTTGTTTGATTAGAACAAGAGATTTTATCTGGCATGGTAGGGCACAAGCTGCATAGGGTTACTAGGTTAATTAATTCACTAATCTTGATTACTTAGCTTAACCAATCTAGGTTAGAGCATCTTCAATGGTGCTGCCAAAGGAGCTGTCAAAGCTATAATTAGGCAAGAGTGAAAAAAAAAGAGGTCTCCAATGGCCTGCTATTCCTCCTTCTAAACATAGCAAATGCTATTTCTGTTGTCAAATTTGACAACAGAAATGGCATTTGCCAAACATGCCACATCATAAAAAATAACTGATTTTGGCTCTAAAGCTTAATTCATCTTCTTCCAAAAAAATCCCAAAATGTTTGAAGTTCTTTTTTTTAAAAACAAAATTCACTAATATTTTTTTTTCAAACACAATTCATTTATTTATTATAGCATCTGTTTCTTCAAAAAAAAATTCTCAAAATAAATTTCACCAATTTCTGCATTTCCCAAACACAAATTTCACAAATTTCATAATGATCTGTCAAGAATTTGTTTCACAAATTTCACAAATATTTGGAATGTTTAGTCAATAACAAATTTCAGAATTATCAGTCAACCTAAATTTCACAAATTTATATAAATTTCTGAAGCAATCTAGTTCGAATTTAGAAGATAAATACCTGGATTCTAGCATGATTGATGACATATTTGGTCTGTATCTGTTGTATTTTTTTCAACTAATTTGGTCTGAAACAGACACAGATCTAAAGGGAAATGGGTTTGTCTAGACTCAGAGGTAGATCTTTGTAGCTCTGCCTTAATCATAGGCTTTGGACTTGATCAACAACATCAACAATAAAAAATAAAAATAAAAATCAACATGGAGAGAGAGAGAAAGAGAGAGAGGGGTAACTTAAAAAATGAAGATGGAAAAGATGGATGAACAACCGATTGGCTCATCATAGGCTCTTGATTTGATCAGCCGATTGGTTTACTAAAGATGGAGAGATGGATGAACATGCAGAGAGAGAGAGAGAGAGAGAGATGCAGATGCTCAGCCGATTGAGTTTGATGAAAATGAAGATAAGAAAGAGAATGGTGGGTTTTCTTGATAAATCAACTAATGATTCCAGAATTCTCACATTAGCCGTTGCATTGAGAAAAAATCAATGGTGTGGATGGTGTCTTGGAATGCACTATGACCGGTGTGCTCTTTTTTTCCTATAAAAAATTAAAAGAAAAATTGCAAAACAGAAAGAACAACGGTTATAAATACAATAGTATTTTTTTTATATATAGTGGTTGTTTTTTGGTGAGGTGAATTATATTTAAATTTTTTTTTTAATTTTTTTTCTTTTTTTATATTTGTCTAGTCGGGTATAATGTAAATATATAATTTTTTTTTTATTTTACAAACAGTTAAAAAAAAGTCACAAAAGATTAAAAAATAAATAAACAAAAAAAATCACTAAAAAACCTATATCCAAACAACACTTATAAATTTGGAGGAAAAATTGGTTGAGATTTGCCAAAATAACATGTGTACCATTGGAGCACCATTGCTATAATTTGGCAAATTACTACTATTCATTGCCAAATTATAGCAATGACAATGATATTATAACAAATACCATTGGAGATGCTGTTAGGACTAACTAATTGAGGTTTATACTTAATCCCATTTAACCTAATTAATCCCAATTAAGGTTTACTAATCACACTTAATTAACACTAATTCCAATTAGTAAAAATTTTAAATATTCCAAAATTCTTTTTTCTTGAATATTTTTTTCCTCAAAGCTTTCTAACTATTTAGTTCTATATATTTTTGTTTATTTTAAATAGTTCACATACTAAAATGGTTAGTTTGACTTAAGATATTCAAACATGATTATTAATTTGGTGATGGCACGTGATATTTGTTAAAGCATCACACTGATGAGGTTCTGAAGATAAATGATATTCTTCTAGAATGATATCATTAGAACTAACAAGGATTGTTAGATCAAGTCCTAATCCAATGGATAAAAGTTAATAACAGAAGAACTATGGAACAGACTGAAGCTAGCAGACAAGAGAGTTGTCTGATCATTCTCCATCCAATGATCATCATGCGATGCAACTTGGCCATTGAAAAATGCTTGGGAGCACTAATTAGTGCTTCCACTAATTAGGTGGCAGTGGGTCCCGTCATGAATGATGTGATGTTTTGGTTTTGGAGTTGTAATTTTTTTTTTATTTTTTTAATGCATTAGTGCTATTAGTGGTGATGTTTTTAGTGGGATGAATCATTGTTGCTTGGCCATTATGATCTGACATCATTTTCACCATCCGATGAGCATGGATCTGACGAACAATAACAAAAAAGTAGGCAACTAGCCCAAGTGACCTCTGATAAAGGCATAACCCACCGATCAAAAGGGAAACGGATGATCACGATGAGAGCCAGACAGTTATAAGAAGGGAAGTAGGTAAAGCACAAAAGATACACAAAGGTAACCCAAGAAATACTTACCCAAAAAAAAGGTAACTCAAGAAACCCATTTAATACAGTCAATCCCTATCTTACATACATGGTTGATCAATATACTAACTTGATCGTTGGAGGGTCCTCTCGACCTACCTAGGTCAGGGGTGATAACTGACTTTGATTTTTCTTGCAGAGTCGAATAAGGAATATGTGTCATGACCCAAACCCACCCCTAGATAAGATACATGGTTGATCAATATACTAACTTGATCGTCGGAGGGTCCTCTCGACCTACCTAGGTTAGGGGTGATAACTGACTTTGATTTTTCTTGCAGAGTCAAATAAGGGATATGTGTCATGACCCAAACCCGCCCCTAGAGGTTTAGGTCACGACCTGCCAATAATCTCAAATTAGCTTTGGCCTCAAAGACAAAATCAAATCATAATATAATATTTACTAAATTTGTCTATTGAGTTGTGCTTACATGACATGAACAGAAATGTACATAACATATCTCACACTATGCATATAATATTTACAATCATTCATCAAGTATACATAACCCAATATCAAAACTATAACATAACAAATTATACAAAACCAAAGCTTCGCAAGCTTGGCCAAAACAAAAGTTAAGGCCTCGATGCGGAGGCATATCTTGGGTGGCTTCACAATAAGGGGTTGACTCCAAAGTAGTTTCTAATACTGAATTACTTGATGTTCACCTACATACATATATATAAACAGAGTGAGCTGGAAGCCCAATGAGTAATCTCTGAGTAAAGGGGTTAAATGGATGAGTTCCATATCTTTTCAAAACCATATATTGCACTTGACATAATTTAAGCATGTTTCAGAAACACGTAATAACAAATATATTTTAGCAAACCTTTTTCAAACCTTTCATGCTATTTCACATATTGTGGTACATGTCCAAAAGCCTTATCAAAACTTGACAGATTATCATACAAAACGTTCACAATGGAACGGAGCATTCAGAACGCCCTCATTAGACGAATGCCACATTGGGCGACATTTTATGGAACGCCCACATTGAATGACTTCATATGGAAAACCCATATTGGATGACATCATTCGGAACGCCTACTTTGGATGACTTATGCAGAACACCCACTTTGGACGACTTGATATAGAACGTCCACATTGGACGAGCTTATGCGGAACGATCACTAAAAATTGACATCATACAGAACGTTTACAACAAATCAATAACTTGTACAGAATGTCCAAGATGAATGAAAAATAAAACGGAAGTCATCAGAGATCAAGTACATTTCCCCAGTTGTTATAATAATTGATATTTCAAAAGGGAACTTATTCATTCTTTAGCAAATTCCCATTTTCAGAAAGATTATCACATTGTATTCATTTTGGAATTTCATGGCATAATTTAGTGTCTCAAAATTACTTAATCGGAAAAACTTATCATATCGTACACAATTTGGAGTTTCATAACATATCAATTACATCATAATCATGACAGAAGTACATAGCATATCTCATCATTTTAGAAAATACTTATCAAATGAAATATCTCGTAACAAAGTATAGATTTCATAATTCGTCGTCTAACAAAGCCAATTTCAAAATAGATTGCATAAAAATATTGTTACAAAGACATTACTCACCTTGAACAGTTTGATGTTCTTCCTCAACATTCCAACCTACACATTCACATAACCATACACATTGAAACACATTGTTCGAATCAAATAACTTATCTTCTCTTTTCTAATTCAATTACTCATGTCATTTCTTACTTATTAGTTCCCAATAATTCATAATTTATGCCTAAATATGTTAGGGAAAATATGTGATTCCCCACTAGTAAATCAATCAATGGGAATAAAAACTAATGCAGAAAAATTAAATCAAAAGCAACACAAGAATTTTTACGTGGTTCCCTCAATGTGAGGTACGTCCACGGGATCGAAATCTGATTCCACTATCAACCAAATAAGTTTCCAAATGATTACAAACGAGACAGGAATAGTCTCACAAACCACCCTTAGGTGAATTCCAAATAATCACAAATAAACAAGAGGAAAGACCTCACCAAATAGATGAACCAAAATCTTCAGAATCAGAGTTGAAGAAGACCCAAAATAACGAACCAAATCAGAACCGAAAATTGAACCAAACTGCTTCACAAATCAAAGCACCAATTCTTAATTGACCAAGTCAAATCAAGAATACCAAAACAACACCAAGTTGATTAATGGGCACCAAACTGCCACTGCCATTTTTTTCTTCACACATGGGAATGAGCAAAAACAAAACCCTAAAATATAGATAATCTAGGGTTTATTATCAAATCTTAGTTGTTTCCAAATTGGATTGGGTCTCCACAAATCAAATATAATATAAAAAAATATATTATAATTAATACTAAACCAAATTAAACTCTTTTTTCCAAAACCAATTGGGTCCCACACTCCAATAAGGAGGTATACCCAACAATTCTCCCCCTACCGACTTAAGTGGAGAAATCAATCATACCCACCAAAGTTCGACGCTTTAAATATTTGTCCCTCGACAAAGTCTTTGTCAATATATCTGAAATATTATCATCTGTGTGAACCTTTTCGAGTTGTAACAATTTCGAATCTAACACATCACGAATCCAATGGTATCTCACATCAATGTGTTTCGATCTCGAATGAAAAATAGAATTTTTACTCAAGTGAATAGCACTTTGACTATCACAATAAAGCACATACTTTTTTTGCTTCAAACCCAACTCTTGCAAAAATTTCTTCAACCATAACTCTTCTTTACAAGCTTCTGTAATGGCAATAAATTCAGCTTCGGTAGTTGAGAGAGCAACACATTTTTGTAATTTAGATTGCCATGCCACAGCTCCCCCTGCAAAAGTCATCAAATACCCCGAAGTAGATTTCCTAGAATCAATATCACCGGCCATGTCAGAATCTGTGAACCCATCAAGCATCGGCTTACCATCCCCAAAACACAAACACACCTTGGAAGTCCCTCGAAGATACCTTAGAATCCATTTTACCGCTGCCCAATGTTCTTTACCCGGATTAGAGAGAAAACGACTCACCACACCAACAGCGTAAGCAATATCCGGCCTTGTACAAACCATGGCATACATCAAAGAACCAATTGCTGAAGCATAAGGAACTTTCAACATCTCTTCTTTGTCTTTCTCACTTGTAGGGCATTGATTCGAACTAAGCTTGAAGTGACCTGCAAGTGGACAACCAATCGGTTTTTCTTTATTCATGTTGAACCTTTTAAGAACTTTCTCAATGTAGCTTTCTTGAGACAACCAAATCAGCCCCTCTTTGCGATCACGAACAATTTTCATACCAAGAATTTGCTTTGCCGGTCCCAAATCTTTCATAGCAAAAGACTTGCTCAACTCCAATTTCAACATGTTAATCGTGGTAGAATCTTGACCCACAATTAACATATCATCAACATAAAGCAAAAGAATAAAAAATTTACCATCCGAAAAATTTTTCACAAACACACAATGATCCGAAGTGGTTTTAGAAAAACCATTATTCATCATAAAAGAGTCAAATTTTTTGTACCATTGCCACAGGGCTTGCTTGAGGCCATACAAACTTTTCTTCAATTTGCAAACAAATTTCTCTTTTCCTTTTTCCACAAAAACTTCCGGTTGCTCTATGTAAATTTCTCTTCTTCAAGATCACCCATGAAGAAATGCGGTCTTTCACAATCAAGTTGCTCAACTTCAGGTTCATAACTTGTAGCCATGCAAGTAAACCCGAATAGAAAGACATTTTACAACCGGTGAGAAAATCTCACCAAAGTTCAATACCTTTCTTTTGCCCAAAGCCTTTCAACACAACAAGAACGTGCCTTGTACCTCAGATTCAATGCCATCATTTTTTCAATTTGAAGAACTCACTTATTTTTTCAAAAATTTTCCTCCCTTTAGCCAACTTCACTAAATCATAGGTGTGATTTTCAAGTAAGAATTTCATCTCCTCTTCCCATGGCCTTTTTCCAATTACCTTTTTTTGCATGCTTAATTGCTTCTTGATAGCTCTCAGGCTCTCCTTGATCCAGAATCAACACAAACTCATTGGTGAGAATACTTTCTTGAAGGTTGTCGGTACCCTGTTTAGATTTTCGCAACTCAAGTTGTGGTGGCGGTTCTTGAGTACTTGAGTTGGATAGCTCTTCCTTAATTTCTGGGGCTCAACTTCATTAGGATTAGCATCATCCTCTTAACATCTTCAATAGGTGGTTTCTGCACATCTCTTCCATTTTCATCATCAACTTAAGATGAAGGAGAATGGATCCATGTCAATGAGATCAACAAAAATTGATTCACGTCAAACCGCTTACCTTAATGCCTCCACCCCAAAAGGATCTTGGCAATTTAGCTTTGTGAAAGCAAACACCTTGTTCTTTCCACAATGGTGCGGTTTCAATCCTCTCAGGACAACGCATTTTGGTTGAGGAGTTCTTCCTTAATGTCTTTTTGATGTCGAATACTCCTTGGCTGCAGACAATACTCATCAAGTGGCCCAATGTATTCACCACCATTAATCTGAATCGGATGCAACTTCATTTCTGCCTGTTTCTACTTTCAAACGCCATGGCCTGAAAATGCTTAAAATACTTCTCGAACTTGATCTTTTAGTTTTTAAGTAGAAAAGCCCAAACTTTTCCTTGAATAATCATCAATGAAAAGTAACAAAAATAAAGTGCACCACCATGTGTTCTAAACTTTTAAAGGACCACAAACATCCAGAATGAATCAATCCCAAATATTTATTCTTTTCTAGAAGCAAACATTTTTATGAAAAGAAACTCCATGTTGTTTACCCCGCCAAACAATGAACACAAGTTTTGAGATGTTGTACGCTGTTCAATCGAGGTAGAAACATCTTTCTTGAACAATACTTGCATCCCTTTTCACTCATGTGGCCAAGCCGCTTGTGCAAACAAATTCGGTAGAAGTATTATCTTCATCAGTGCATTTGACAACACCTTTACAAATTTTTCCTTGCTGAAATAAGTGTGATGAGTCTTCTTGCACTTAGCCACCACCAAAGAACCTTTGCTGAGCTTCCATATTCCATCACCAAATATGTTTGTTTGAAGCCTTCATCATTCTAGCTTTCCCCAGGTAGAGATCAAATCAAGCGAATGTCGGGGAAACATGCCTCACCATCTTTAAGCAAACAACTTGCAGCCCAAATTTGTTTCAAGCAAACATCACCCATTCCAATAATCTTAGACAAACCTTCATTACCCATATCGAAAAAAACCATAATCTCCTTTCGGTGTAAGGTAGTGAAGAAAATCAACTCGAGAAGTCAACATGAAAGAGAAGCACCAGAATCAATTCACCCA
>NW_021028847.1:835282-859120 GCF_004153795.1 Camellia sinensis | reverse complement strand
TCACCTAATTTGCTGGAACACATTGGGATGCAATACCGCAATGTATGCATTTAGACCCCTAGACAGGCCCAAACTGAAGCACGGCTTGGTCCAAAGGAGCACGATCGGGCTGTGATGCACTGACGGGCTCAAAAAAAAAAAAAAAATTGTGAGAAACACTCAACAGACCCAGTTGGCTATAAATTAACATAACGCCACAACTCACTCCACATAGACACGCCAAAGTCGAAAAACCCTCCCCCTCTCCCTCTAAGCATCCTACTTCTCTCTAGATTTCCCCTTTTTTGTAAAACCCACCAACCTTTGCGATTTTTTTTTTCTTGAAACCCTTTCAACCCTTTATCTTTTGAACCAATTAGAATTGGTTTTGGTTGAGTTTTGGTTTTTCTCTTGATTTTTCTTGGATTCTCACATACTTGTTTGGGTTTTACACATTCTCTCTTGTTTTTCCCTTCTCTCTTTATTTTCTCTCTCCTAGGGTTTTGGGTTTTGGGTTTTTGGGATTTTCACTCAATCTCACTCATCCACTCACTTTTCTTCATATTTCTCACGTTTCCTCTATTTTTCCTCATTTTCCTGTATGGCTAGTGACGAGATCCCCATCCCGGACCCTGTTGCGGGTGTTAGACCCGTCCTTGGTGAGGACATAGAGGCAAAGGATGTTCTCTCTCCTGTCCCTGAGTCTGAGTTGCTTCCCCTTGCCAATAGGCCTTTTGAGGCGGCCATCTACCAGCCTCACACACACGCTCTGACCCCTGGTGGTATTCTGAGATTCGAGGGCCTTATCCCAAGGATCGATGAGGACATCTTGCTACTAGAGCCCGCTGAGCACTTGTCTACCGACGCTTTCGTGGTAAGAAATATTTTCCTTGTTTTGAACATATTTTAATGCAATGCGAATACTGACTACATTCCTACACTACAGGTGGTAGCCAGGAGGATTGGTGGCTAAGGGTTTATTTCTGGTCCCAGACACTAGTATGAGAGGCTCCCTGTAGAGGTCCACACATCAATCAACGCTACCGGCTTTGGGCCTTTCTGCTCAAGGTTGGTACAAATGAGAGCCGAGGCGTTCCTATATGGGTGTGGACTAGCCTTTTTTGCACCCCGCCTTTTCGGAAAGGTTTCAAAAGAAGGCCTCACAGTTCGGACTCCCGCAGTTCTGAATCTAGTCTCACAAGTGTAATGTAAAACTGATAAACACCAAAGAGTCCAAATCTGGCAAACCTTTTTGGAAAATCGATTTTAAATCAAATATTGACAAAATTGGACTGTTTTGCTAGATACAGAGTCACCACCTAAATATTTTATTTTGGGGGAAATTTAGGAAACCCTAACTCGTGCCAAAGGCCACGTGTCCATCATCACCAAAGTTGCCTCAGCTCAGAAACTTAGGTACGAGAGGGGAAGGTCCTGAAATGAGAACCCCCGGCTCGCCCGATCAAAAGATCGGCCTCTACTAATCATGATATGAAATTTTTATAAACATTATGTGTTCTTATTCCGGTTATTAAACTAGCCTTACTATGTGATGCGTACAAGCAAGTATAGACTAGTTTGCTTAATTTTGAACAATTCAACTCATGTTTATTTGCGAAAATGGTTTGAATTTGCCCCCTTAAGTGGGCTTAAAGTTTGCTGATTTGCCATCAAACATAGTGGGCTTAAAACATGATTTGCCACTCAACAAATTGGGCTTAAAACATACATTTGTTGAATCGTTCCAATTCAAACAACAAGCCTTCATCCACAGGCATTCATGCAGTTTAGCATTTAAGCACATAGCCTCATGGCAAGCATGCTAAACATGGCAACATTGCAATCACACTCATGCAAGTATGCTAAAGCATAAAAACTTACAGAGTATTCTAAGCCAAAACAGAAACTAGTTAGAAAAATGTATGATCCTAACTATACAAGATGTCTAATGCAACACATGTAATATGCAATTTAATAGGCTCGGCTACTAATATGGCAAATGAATCAATTTGAACAACATGCGATTAAACACGTATTCAAAGAAGTATTGAAATGACAATGCAGTTTGAATGATGCGTCGACCCTTGGTGCATGCAATACAAATGAATGGATGCAAACATGCAATATGCTAAGTGAAACATGTCCCTAATCGAACCATGAAAAGCGATTAAATAAAATGGAGAAAGACGTGGGGTTAGAAAACATACACACACGCACGCACACTTTTTGCAACATTACGCCCTCGCGAAGGAGGATCCGAATGAATAAGCTAACCAACTAGCTACACTAATTGAAGCTAACTAATTATTACAAACCGAAAACTAATTAATTATTCTAGTTAACTAATTACAAAATGAAATCGAATAACTAGTTAAACTAACTAATTAATTACAACACTTAATTAGCTACAACTAATTAATTACAACACATACCTAAGCTAGATATTTAAGCGATAAGTAAACTCAAAATGCAATGGAAGCTGATGCATGTGCTCAGTTTCCACCCGAAAAGCCGTTGTTTTGCTGCTGCAAGCCTCTGTTTGCACATAGATCACTGACAAAGTTGTCCACTTCCAGAACGCCTTTGCTTCATCTTACCAACACATTGTGCAAAAATCACTGATAGCTGACAAGAGGGACAAAGGGCCGGTCGGCTACCAATGGTGGCCGATCGGCCACTGATGGTGGCTGTCGGCCACTGCTGGTTCACATTTCCATGCTGCAACAGAGAGCAAAACAGAGCAAAACAGTGTATTCTCACAGATTGTTTGTACTATTTACCCTGCTTATCATTACACAAGCTCAAAGGAGAGAAACTCTTGGCTCTCAAACCATCAATCAAGCAATTTCCATGCACGATAGCTAAGGGACCAAGTTTATACAAGTTCAATAAATGCACAAACAAGACCAAAATGACCATTACCCTATCATGCATGATCAAAGGCAATGGTGACCCAGGAAAATGACATATTTCATCACTTTGAGTATGAAATGTTCCATTTTCCTTGTGTTCAAATTAACGTCTAATTTGAACACATGCAATGCAACACAAAGATGCTTATCATGCATACTTTTACTTGCCAATTTTGTTTACTCATTTTAATTACCAAACCATTCCTTAGTCAATTAGTCCATTGGAGAGTGTCTTCTAAAGTGAAAGAAGTGTTAACCAACGGGTAGTTTAAGGCATGAGAGAAGCTTCATGCCATTGGTAATGAACCCTTAAAGGAGGATTAAATCATTAAGCATGAGCCTCAACCTCAAGCTTAAACAACCCTAAGGTTGAAACAACCCTTTTAAACATACTCTTGCACTGTATTTCTTATACTGCATTTCACCTGCTCATTCTGATCACAGGGGGACTCCCGCTCAATCAGAGGCTACGGAGCCACATCCGCGAGCGAGTGGTATATGGAGCTCCTCGATGGTGTCCGCCATATTGTTGATGAGGCTGGCTTTGACTTGTTCTGTATGGGGCTATCACGCTTCATAGCAAGTCGACCTCTACTTGGAGCATTGGTAGAGAGGTGGTGGGAGACCACCAACTCTTTCCACTTCTTTACCACGAGAGAGATGACGATGACTCCTTATGATTTCTCTATGCTCACTAGCATAGAGATAGGGGGTCATCCAATCCCTTATGATACAGACATGGGTGAGTGGGTGGCGGCATGGATCTACTTGCTAGGAGCACACCCACCTCTCTTTTGAGCGGGAATGGTACGGTACAACTGGTTTGCGAAGCAGTTTCGAGGGAGAGAGCCAGAGACCGAGCATTATGCTCGAAGCTTCTTGATGTTCCTCTTCGGCACCACTTTGTTCGCAGACAGAGCGAACACTGTAGGGTTATATCTCCTGAGTGCACTGGTGGACTTGTCTCAGGTCCGTGTTTATGATTGGGGCGGTACTAGCCTTACTACATTGTATGGATACATGAGCTTGACATCCCGCAGGATCGAGAATAGGGTCGGCGGCTACTGGAGAGTCTAGGAGGTATGCTTTACCTTTTTTACTTTACATTTCCTGCCGTACTTTTTGCTTTGCACTTGTACCTTCTGTACTACACATTCTGCTTTCTGCACTCACACTTGTACTTTCTGTACACTATACACACATTCTACATTCTACATTCTATATTCTCTGCTTTCTACATTCTCTGTATTCTGCATTCTCTGGACATTATACACACATTCTGCTTTCTACATTCCTTGTGTTTTGCTGGATACTCAATATGGCCCTTTTCTTTTTGCAGCTTTGGGTATATGCCTACTTCTCGACTCTTGCCTTAGAGCCAGAGACAGAGATGCCTCCTGTCGTGTCGTACTCTCACCGGTAAGACGGGAGATGTCTGTGGAGGACGCGAGAGACTTTTTCATTCTTTTGCCAGTACTTCGACACTGTGACTGCAGCGGAGGTGGCTCAAAATTTAATGTTATTTTCATTCTACTTCTGCTCTGATTCATATTGTAATATTCCAACAGCAACTAACAAACTGTACATTCTCTGTTAACAGATCACATGGAAGCCTTGAGCGACGATGCCTGAGGGAGTCGGGGACTAGTTTGCTGGAGCTCGGGAGGGCCACCCGTTTCTAGCTTCTATTCGAGGGTCTGGTTTGTCGGGCCTGGTTTCTAGGTGAGTGTTTCGTACGCCAAACCTTGGGTTTGTCGCAGCCGACCCCACCATCTATGAGAGCTATAGAGCAGCTCACCTCCCAGGAGATGATCCAGTTTACCAGAGGCTTGGACGTCGATTACTTCTTAGGGGAGGGTGATTATGCGACATTCATCGAGACACACCTCATGCGTCGTTTGACCAGTATTCGCAGAGGTGAGGGGATAAGAGCTCCAACTGCGAGAGAGAGAGCCTGAGTACCCAGGGCGACCGGGGTGCGTGGTAGAGGGGCCACCCAGACGAGGCAGAGAACCGGCTGGCCAGAGCTACCTACTACACTCACATGTTGGCGATATACTAGGGAGGCATACCAGATCCTGATTGAGCCTGCCGCAGCAAGACACAGATATGTTAGAAATCCTGATGCACCACCAGTATGTACCTCATTCTTTAGTTTTCTCATTTCTTTCTGATATTTGTTTCTTCTGGACATTGATCATTTCCAATGCATTTGTAGGCACCTCTTGGATACACCGAGGATCTGCTAGAGCTGTTAGCCTCATTCGAGGGCATGATATTGAAGAGGGAGGCACTGCTCGACTTCTATGGCATTCAAGTTATTTCTTCAGTTTTCTTACATTCCAGTCATCAAATTTCCACTGACATACTGAAACTGACATTTCAATTGAAAATTTCCCCACGCTGTACTGATACACTGCATCTGAATTCATACACTGTACTTGACTTCTATATATACTCATTCTGCACACCATACTTGCATCTGATACACATTATGGCTGACATATGACAACTATCTTTTCAAGTCCCACATATACCGACAACACCAGCGGCAGCAACACCAGGACCATCAATACCCCCTTCGGCAGCAGGGGGAGAAAGACAGGCTCTAACACGCAACCGAGGCCAAGCTAGAAGCGCCCGAGCCGAGAATGGCTTTTTTGAGCCTATTCTGGGCGAGGATGATACTGAGACCAGCGAGGCCGAGGAGGCAACAAGTTAGCATGCTAAGTAATTTGAAAGTGGAGACAATGACGTCGGCTCGGGTTCTGCTAGCGGCGATGCTACTGGGCGAGGTTTTAAGGCAGAGAGTAGCGATGACTCTGGTTCCGGTTCGACATCCGGTTCAGACAGTGGCGCAGATGGAGACAGTGTTGCAGAGTCCACTTCGCCGAGGAAGAGGACGAAGAGTGCCTTTCAAGCCTGAGATAGCTGGCGCTGATCTATCTGTATTTTTGCTTAGTTTCTTTTTATTAGTAGTGTTGGAACTTTGTACAGCTTCAGACGAGTTTTATTTGCTGTAAAAACTTGTACTGCACTTTTTGTAAAAACGACCATGATCGGAATGAAAACCAAGCTTCTTTTTTGTAAAAGTGTTGTGTTTTGCATCATGAGCACCGCATTGCATAAAAATGAAATTGAAAATTGAATACCTGTATTGTCACAATAGTCTAAATCAGGTAACGAACCGACCAACAACTAAAATAAACAAAGTAATATAACTCGATAATCAAAATAACAACAACTCGATAAACAAAAGAACAAAATAACTTGATAAACAACTTGATGAACAAAACAGCTGGACAAACAACTTAAATACAGCACAACAAACTTGCTAAATTTAAAAGGACTCAAAACAGGACCTTAACTTATACAAAGAGTAGAACAAAACAAAGGTTCTCAGCACTCTCAACACAAAGGTGGATAAAAGGTCTGCAAAAAGGGCTGTCGGCATTGAATGGATTCTGTCGGCCACCAGTGGTGGCTGATCGGCTACCAAGGTGGTCTGTCAGCCATTACCAGTGGCCAGTCGGCCACCAATGTGAGGAACTTCGAGAATGTTAACACCTGGCTTCCACTCACTGCCTTATTGTAACAACCCTCATGCTGTTTACTGATTAATGACTGATTGATTACCGATAATCACCGATTACTGCTAAACGGAACTGATAATGACTGATAACTGACTGATAATCGAACTGATTAAAGTACTAAACTGACTGACCGAACTTTAAACTGAATTAAATGAATACATCTGTTTGAATTGCATTCTATCTGTTTGACTGTATGATTATCTGTTCATGCTTATATGTTTAAACTGCTAATTGAAGGCCTTATCGGCGGCCGAATCCTGAATTGGTCAGTGTTTTATGATCCTCATAATTAATGTAATTTTATGGTATAATTATCTGAAAACTGATTAGGTATGATTAAATTAGATTAAAATAAGCCAATTAAAGAGTTTGACGTAATTACACTTTTGCCATCTAGTGAGGCCTTTGTTTACTCATATTTGAGCCTTGTGTATGCTTTATCAAAACATTTCTTCAGCCATATTTTGAGCACACCACCGAACTAGAGAGAGAGGAAGTGAGAGAGTGGAATTGTTCTAGAGAATTGGCTTGAAAGGCTTGAAGAGATCATAGGAGATTTGCCTAATTGGACTCCTAAACCTTGAATACAAGCTCTAGGTAAGGATTTCATCTTCTCATTCTTGTGTTTGAACTGGTTCTTGCATGGTTCATGTCTAGTTGTAGAGCTAAGTCATGAATTGGTCCATTAATGGTGAATTGAAGCTCAATCTTTGCATGCATGTTAGTATTGTTGGATTTTGAGTTGAGTTCATGGCAAAAGGTTACATGCATGTTCATAATTTTGTAATGGTCCATGTTTTCACCATGTTTTGAAAAGAATTGGCTCCTTAGAGCATCACATTGGAGCTTCAAAATGGTTTGAATTCATGCATGTTGCATGTTCATATTGTTCTTGAAATTGGTTTGAAATTGGGTTTGAATAAAACACCCTTGGGCTTTGATTTCTCAAATTGAGTTTTGAACCATGTTTAACTATGAGTTCACATGTGTTTTCTGGAAATTTAGCCCAAGAGGTCGAGTTTTGATGCTTTTGAACTTGGTTTTGAGCTTGGAGGTGCAATCTGGGAATCCCAGAATTTGCATCTACCCTCGAGCATGGGAGTTCATGCTCGAGCGATCACTCTAAGTGCGTGCACTTCCACTCGAGCGACCATAAGTCCGTTCAAGCATGAAATGCAAGCTCCCAGAAGTTTCATATCTTTGCAGATCGCTCGAGCGAAGGAATCCGCACTCGAGCGACCATCCACATTTTGCATGTCCGCTCGAGCGAGGAAAGCTACGCTCGAGCGGGGACCTTATTTTCAGAAAATTTACCAAGTATTCCAATTCATGTTTTGGCATCCTCATTGCATCTTAGGCATTCCTAAGCCTTAATTAAGCCATGATAACGAGGCTATGGATTAGAAACACCCTAAGTAAAGAATGTACTAAGTTACAAGACTACAAGTGTGTGTGTTTTAAGCAATGTGCTAAGAATGAGCAAGAATCAACGTAATGAAAGCTAAGCCGTGATGGCCACATGAATGTGTAATGATAAGATATGTTGGTGTTATGTGCTTTTGTGTTTGCAGGCCAACGTCTGGAGATTGATTGACTGTTTGCCAGAACCACTGTGAGTAACATTTCTGTAAAGATATGTTGATATGAATTATGTTCCAAATGTGATATGTCAAGTTATGATTTCTGAAATGATATTATTTAGGTGAACGAATGTCCTATGATTGAAATCTATTATGGCATCCAGAGATAGTCCCAAGTCATGGGGGACGGCATGTAAATGCGGGTCCATGACATACATGTGATTACGAGATCTCGTTAGCTACTTCATTGTGGTGATATGTGTTTAATCGGTATCCGGAACCGATTATTCTAGTCGGAAGACGTTATGTGATGCGTTCTATGGGATGTACCATTACTATGTTCAGATACAAGAATGCTTATGCTATGATCTGTTTTATGCTTATGACATGTTTGGATTTCGTTCACTAACCCCTTTACATTGATGTTATCCACTGGGTTTTAGCTCACTGTGTGTACATATATATATAGGTGGGCATTCTGGAGATCGAGCCTGGAGGCTTTGTCTGGATCTGTGTCATGTTGTCAGCCAACCATTGCGTCTCACATAGAGGTTTCCGAAGTGTCCTTTGTTAAAGTTCTACTGTTTCTGTACATGAGAGTTCCTAGTTTTGTTGGCTGTACTTGAGATGTTATTGCTAAGTGTGTGGGTATAATGAGAAAATGATTTTTGGCTATGTATATAAAGTTTTAAATATTCTGTTTCATGTAAGTCTACACAGCTCATTGGACAATTATATTCATGTATTTGCCTCCGCTAGCCCCTTAATTTCGTTAATCCGTTCTGAGGCCTTCGGTAATCCAAGGATTACTGGCCGGTTACGATGCTAAACTCATAGGGGCGGGTTTTGGGTCGTGACACTTCACCCGAATTTTGTGTGCTTCTTTTTTGTCGGACGGAGAGGTCCTTTCTTTGAAGAAAAGGATGATGGGATCCATCCAAGAGGGACCAAGCTTGGTGCAGAGTACTTCCGTCTGCTCCGAGTCCTCAATACTAGGCCTCGGAAGAAACTTGATCAGGAGAGGACTGGGAGTTGAACTGTCGAACATGGAAGCTAGCCCGGCCAACTCATCCGCTCGGCCGTTTTCTTCATGATCAATCTGCTGGACCCTTATCGCCTGGAATTCCTTGAGGTGCCCTCTCACTAGAGCTTGGTATTTGGCCATTCTGTTATCCTTGGCTTCGTACACTCCGGATACTTGGTTTACAATGAGTTGGGAGTCGCTGTAGACCATCAGCTCGGATGCGTGCAATTGGAGCGCGTTTTTAAGCCCGACCAACAGTACTTCGTATTCGGCCTCGTTATTTGACGCTGGAAATCCGAGCGTGATAGAGTGTTCTATGGTTAAACTGTCCAGCGAGATCAAAACTATGCCCAACTCAGCGCCGTGCCAATTGGAGGTGCCATCCACAAAAAGTTTCCACATTTCTCCCAGGAAAAGTTTCCAACATTCTGAAGGATCCTGGAAGGCTTTAAGGTTGATGGGATCACGGTCGCTCGACTGCTCGGCTATATCTGCTAAAAGCCCGCCGCTGATGACTTCAACATACACGTCTCCATCCCCCCTCGGCAATGCGGCGCTGGGCCCTATAGATTGATCAGTTACTCCTGAGCCCATCGTCGCATTGCTGGGCTGAAGTACGCTTCTGACTGAAGGTTGTGCAGATAGGCGCGCAAGTTCCGCATCGCCGACATCACTCTGCTGTGAAATTTTCATGTGGTTTCCATTCGCCTCCTCGGCTGCCTCGGTAAGATCCACCAGGCACACCAGGTGAATTCTAGGCGAGAATTCAGCAACAAAATCGGCCAATGCTTGGGTTTTGATTGTGGTTCGGGGTTGAAACTTGACGTCAAATTGCCCCAGTTTGACTGTCCACTTCAACATTCGGCCAGAAAAGTCTGCCCGTTTAAATAAGGCTTTCAGAGGGAATTCGATCAACACCACGATTGTGTGAGCATGGAAGTAGTGCGCCAATTTCCTGGAAGCCATCATTAGCGCCAAATCAAGTTTTTCCAGTGGCAAGTACCTGGAATCTGCCGGTAGCAAGGTTTTGCTCACATAAAAGATTAGAAGATGTTGGATGCCTTCTGACTGGACAAGCACCGCACTAACTGCATGTTGAGAAACAGCCTGATAAAGGTAAAGTTCTTCGCCATTCTTGGGTGTCACTAGAAGTGGGGCGGAAGACAAATACGTCTTGAGCTCGGCCAAAGCCCTGTCACATTCCTCGTCCCATGAAAACTTGGACTTTAAGGTTTGAAAGAAAGGACGACAACGATCTGATGATCGGCTTATGAATCGGTTAAGCGCGGCAGCCATACCGGCAAGATATTGCATGTCCTTTGCCGAGTTGGGCTACTTCAATTCTTGTATGGCTTTGATTTATGATGGGTCCGCTTTGATGCCTCGATGTGTGACTAGGAAGCCCAGGAATTTTCCTGATCCCACACCGAAGGCACACTTTGACATATTCAGGCGAAGCTTGTATTGTTTAAGAATGGTGAACATCTCGGCTAGGTCGGATAAGTGGTCTGCCTGCTGCTTGCTTTTGACCACCATGTCATTGATGTAAGCCTCCATCGTTTGGCCTAGCAGAAGGGCAAACATCTTAGCACCATCCTCTGGAAAGTGGCCCCGGCGTTCTTCAAACCAAAAGGCATGACTCTATAGCAGAACAATCCTCTTGGGGTCGTGAAAGAGGTTATCTCGTGGTCGGGTTCATGCATGGCGATCTGGTGATAACCACGATAGGCGTCCAAGAAACTAAGCCGACTGTGTCCGGCTGTAAGATCCACTAGCTGGTCTATTCTGGGCAGAGGAAAACTGTCTTTAGGGCAAGCTTGATTGACCGTTTTGTAATCAATGCAGACTCGCCACTTCCCATTCTTCTTGGGCACTACGACCGTGTTCGAAACCCATCGAGGATAGTGCACTTCCTGGATTACCCTACCTTCCAGCAAGTTCTTGACCTCCTCCGCGACTTTCTCTGCGTGATGAAGGGCTGATCTCCTTGTTCTTTGAATGATAGGACACGCATCCGGGAAGACATTGAGTTGGTGACAAATAACGCTTGGATCAATGCCAGGCATATCATACGGCATCCATGCAAAGACTTCAATATTTGCTACCAAAAACTCCACCATCTCGGCCCTTTCTTGGGTGGTCAGGCTTGATCCTAGCAAAAAGAACTTGTCAGGACTTTCTGTGTCGATCCCTACCTCCACCAACTCTTCAACAGTCTTTTCCTCGGCCCTGGTGCCCACGTCTTCAAGGACACTTTGGTCTCCCGGACCTTCGATCATTTGCACGAAGCCTTTGGCAGCTCGGCTCCCATTCACTGCCACGAAACACTGTTTCGACATGACTTGATCGCCCCAAATCTCCTTAACTTCCCCCGTAGCTGAGGGGAACCACATGACCTGGTGGTAGGTCGACGCTACCGCTTGCATGGTGTGAAGCCATCCCCTACCTAGGATCAGATTATATGTGGACGGCACCTTCAATACCCAGAACTCCACCTGCTTGACCACGAATCTAGCTTTGACCGGTAAGATTATCTTTCCCATCGGCCATTCCGGTTGTGAGTTGAAACCAACTAGTGGCGAAGTTGCCGGAGCCAAGTCTGTATCCCGAAGTTTGAGCTGCTTGAAGGCGTCGTAGTACATGATCTCGACCGAGCTACCTTAGTCGATCAAGATGCGCTTTACATCGAAGTCCTTGACGCGAAGGATGACTACCAGGGCATCATATTGTGTCGTTTGAATGTGCTCAAGGTCCCTACTTAAGAAGCTAATCACATTTTTCTCCTCGATCTTACCTCTTTTGATCGCGAGCTGGACTGACAAAACTTCCCTCATATGTTCTGCCTTTTTTATCATCCTTCAAAGCTCGTATACCCGCGTCAGCTCCACTATACCGTGGATCACATTGACCACTCCTTGGAGAGGCGCCTCTAGGTCATTCAAATCGCTCGGCTCAGCCGAGGCGTGGTGCGCGGCCCTAACGCCCCCATTGATGTAACGATCCAAGTGACCGGCTGCAACTAACTCCTCCAAGTGTTGTTTCAAGGGCAAATAGTCCTCCGTCCGATGCCCTCGCTCCCTATGAAATGTGCAGCAGTACTGCGGATTGAAGCCCTTTTGCGCATTGCCTAACTTAGCGGGAAACTGGACCTAATCCTCGTCGCGGATTTGACTAAGTATGCGATAGATTGGAATCTTGAATACCGTGTTGATGCCCATCCAAGTATTCAACTTTCTGTTCGCATCTACTGCGTCATCGCAGGGATGTTCTGCTCAGTCATTACGGCGACCTCTACCCCGGTTTCTACGATCCGGACCACGGTCTGCCTCTCTTGCGTGGTCACTTGGACAGTTTGTCCCCTGTCCAATCGCATGTACTTTCCCAGCCACTCTTTTGTCAATTGCCATCGAATTTGACTTCACGGTGGACGCCGCCACATCATCCTTTACTCGGATGTGCTCATTGATTCGTTGCATCAGCTGCTCCATGGAAGTTGGCTAGTTCATTGTGAGCGAGTCCCTCAGTCTATGTCCGACCGAGAGACCGCACTTATATTGGGTGATTGCCAGGTTGGTCGAGCAATCTAGGATCTCGTTGAAGGTTTTCCAATACCTGGCGTTGTATGCTTTGAGGGTGTCGCTTGACTCCATCTTGATGCTTAGGAGGTGGTCCACTTCTTTCGGCGTTTTGGTGTTGGTTTTGAATCGAGTTACGAATGCTTCTGCCAACAGCTGCCACCTTTCGATGCTCTCCTCTGGAAGCCTCTCAAACCATTTCAAGCCTAACTTACCCAAGCTCGATGGGAAAATTAGGCACATGAGAGCATCGTTACGCCTGTGTCCTGCCATGACCTGCCGAAAGTGGCTTACATGCATATACGGATCGCTTTTCCCATCATAAAGCATAAACTTGGGCTGGTGAAAGCCCATTAGGAGTGGTGTGGTCTCTATCTTAAGGGAGAAGAGGATGGCGTTCAGTCTCGCCAAATCTTTGTCCAAAGGGATAGACAGGGCCGAACGGGGTGCCGGCATCATAACCTCCTCACTATAATGACCTCCATACGATAACCGCTGAAGCGCCAGCACCCTTTGAGCCTCCCATCGGCGAGCTCGCTCCTTCAAGACGTCCCTCAAGTCCTCTGAATGAACGGAGTAGGAATATCTCGACGTCGTCGACAGACGTGAGGGATGGTAGGTACTATCTTGCGCGCTAGTCTTCTCTATAGACGGGTCTGAGTCTCCAACCCTATAGCTTCTGGTACTGGAAAGGGAGGGTGTGTGCCGCTGGCTCTAGCTGCCTGAACGGCGGGATTGGGTGCCCTCACTGTGGTCTCCCACTCCAGCAGCACCCTTCCCTTTGACTTGCCGTTTGAGAGCTTCTATCTCTGCCGCGATTCTCTGAATGACGGAGTCTTGGTCCCTCAACTTGTGCTCCAGGCGTCGAGCGTACGACCCTCTTCGCCGCCGATGTCCGGTGTAGTGGCCCTCTCTTTCTTTGGACTTGACAATCATGTCGTCCACATACACCTCGACCTTTTTGTGGATCATATCATGTAAAATTGTGGTTACAGCCCGTTGATAGGTAGCCCCAGCATTCTTCAACCCAAACGGCATCACTCTATAGTAGTAGGTTCCCTACGGCGTGGTGAAGGCAGTTTTCTCTCTGTCCTCGGGTGCCATCAGAATTTGGTCATACTTGGAAAACCCATCCATAAAGGAGAGCAACGCATGGCCTGTGGTGAAGTCCACTAATTCATCGATGTGCGGTAGAGAAAAGTCATCGTTCGGACTAGCTTTGTTCAAATCTCTGAAATCCACAAACACATTAATTCTGCCATCTTTATTTAGCACTGGAACCAAGTTGGCCAACCAAGTCGGATACTCAGATACTAGCAAGAACCCTGCGTCTATTTGCTTGGTGACCTCTTCCTTAATCTTCAAAGCCTAATTCGGGCGTATTCTCTGAAGCTTCTGCTTGACGGGTCGGGCCTCGGGGTTAAGAGGGATCTGATGTTGTACAATCTCAAGATCGATTCCAGGCATGTCTTCGTAGGACCATGCGAAAACATCTTTGAAATCTTTTAATAAAGCGACTAAGCGCTCGCGTTCCTCTGAAGACAATGTGGACTTAATCTAGACCAAGCGCGGATCCTTTTCAGTACCCACATTAATTGGAATGATTTCATCAACAAGGGGTTTTACAAACCTCTCCTCCTCTCGATCAATCAAATGTTTCAAAACTAAAAGAATTCCTTCCTCGTCGTTTTTATCAAAATTTTGAAAGTCATGATCAATGCAATATACAAGTGGCACAAAAAAGCACTCAAAACTTACAGTGGCATTCTCATTCACAAAGTCCAGCTCATCTAGTTCCTCGGTTACAACCGACTCAAAAGAAAAGGAAAAAGATGACCTGGACAAAAGCTCGGCATCCAGGTTATCAACCCCAGGAATATGAACCCAGACTCAGACGAACCGAAATCTGATTCCGACTCCACAGACTCTGTGGAATCAGATTTTGGTTCACTACCTGACTTAGAGCTACTGGATAGGAAGCCCTCCTCTAGCTGCAAAGTGAGGGGTAGTGCATCAGATGCATCCAAGATACCACCGGAAGGGTCCACACTTGATTGGTCTCTGATCATGGAAACGGTTAGGTCATCCCCCAAGCTCTCCGAGTTGATTTGAAGATCTGAAAGGAGACATGCTAGTGTTGCTCCTACCTCAAGTTCACTGTTGTCGGAATCACTTTTTGTGCTCTTTGCGGCCTCAACAGTTTGTTCAGCCTGTTCCTCTGTGTCATTCTTTTGCAACTGTAAGTCGAAGAAAATCTCAAAGACGGGAACCCGCTGCTTCTCAGAGTTGAACCAAGGTTCGGGGAAACCATAGAATGGGAAGTCTTCCCCCTCCTGAACAAAATAGCCATTCAGGGTTCCCCGGATTGGTCGGTGCACAAGCTCGTAGTGATTTTCACTTTGCTTTGCTTTGGCTCTTCCAGCCATTTCTTTTCCTTTCCTCACTCAGTCCTCTTTGGTAGGTGTATAGCCAGGACCAAAGGCATGAGGGTTATGTGGCACGTCAGCCAATGTAATAACGCCCTTCCGACCACTTCTGCCTAATCTCATTCCGGGCATGTGCTGTAACTTGTTCATGAGATATACAGATTGAGCACTGACATATAGGTTGTTATCAACAACCAAGATATTCTGCACCACCCGGGCCTCAGCCAAGGTAAACCCCGAAATAAACACATCCTCTTCACTATATACAATCTCCAACACAAGTGCAGTGACCTCTGGCAAAGAATGTATAGATAAATTCCCAAAAACGATGGCCACCCTTTTTCCATGGGGCTACTTGAGCATTTGGTGGAGGGTGGAAGAGACAACTCTTACTTAGTGTAGCCAGGGTCACCCAAGTAGTAGGTTAAAAGTGGCTGGAATGTCCAAGACATGAAATTCAATATCCTGTTATGCAGGTCCAACCTGCACTCTGATCTGCACTGTTCCCATTAGCTCTCTGCTTGTATTATCATACGCTCGGATCACCTGGGCTGTAGGCACAAAATCGGCCAATTTTAGGCCAATAGCATATGTCGTGCGGCATGGACAAACGTTGATTGCTGACCCGGTGTCGACTAGTACGACTGGTATCCACTTTTCCCGGCACTCTATAGATATGTATAAAGACTTGTTGTGTGCAGAGCCTTCTGGCGGTAACTCCTTGTTGGAAAAGATCAAAGTTAGCGCAATGCCTCCTGGGAAGACTAATCCCACCAGTTGTTCCGGGGTAGTGTCGATGGACAACTTCACTCTATCCATCGCTGCCAGTACAGCTTGTCTATGCACTCGCGAAGCCATAAGCAGCCCCCAGATATGTCAACTTGAATCTTCTTCAACTATTTCAACACAGCCTCTTCCTCCAACAGTTTTTCCTTCTATTTCTTTACCTCTTTGTCCTTCCCAGATGCCTCGAGTTGTTCCAGATGCGGGGGTTTGAAATATCAGCCACTTCTTGTCATATGGTCGACTTCTTCCACATACCAAGTGTTGCCAGGAAGGCCTTCACCCCAATCCTCATCAGTATGGGCAAGATGCAGATCATCATCTCCCCACCACATTCCTCTGGCAACCGACAAGCAATTGTCCAGTTCCGGCCTAAGTATTCCCTCAGCAAAAACATTTCCCACGGGGCGTTGAGCTATTCCAGCTTTCTAATCACTTTCACTCATTTCCTGCCCAAACCGCTCTAGCGCGGCTTCTTGTTCTGTATGTACAGTGCTAACAATGCCCAATTCCTAAGTTAGTTGTTCTTTACCAGTGTTTTTCGGTAGTTTCCCTTTTATATCGGCCGTTCCGGCCATTGCAGTGGTTCTCGCTTTCTGTTCTCCAAGCTTCGGTTTAGTTCCCTCAGTTATATCGGGTTCATCACTTAGCCACCCGAAATTGTCTGTTGACCCGTTTAGATCGAACCAGTTAATGTGCACGTCTCCTTGATCTTGCTCATCAAAGAACTGCAAATTATCTATATCCTCTTCTAGGTTGGCCAGATCATCTAATCCCTGACTTGGTCGATCCTCTCGGACTACACTAACCTCCGTCCTAGTCGACAGCACCACTTCTAGCTTAGCTTGATTGATTGGCACAACATAGCAGCTCAGGTCGTATGTCCTTCCAGATAAATCCTCAAAGCCCTCGGGCAACGGACTGGCATTCTCCACCAAAGCTAACCTCTCTTCGTCTTCCACTATCACCACCACAGGTTCGGGTTGGAGTGAGGACGCGTTTATCATGCACAAGTCTGTACTCTCAGGGATGAACAACATCGGCTTAGGTAGGTGAGAGGGGGTGATGTATATACTGGGGTCGTAAGGGACAGCCAGTGTATGGATGAGGTTTATTTGTCGGGGAGGAGGGACTTGGTTATGTGGTGGGAGAGGATTTGTAGCAACGTTGGGTTTTTAAGGAGGTACTATCACCTTATTGTCAATGAGATCTTGAATCTCATGAAGCAATCTGAAGCACTGATTAGTATCATGACTATGTTGTTGGTAGAAAGCACAGTATTTGGCTGGGTTGTGTTTCGGAGGGAGAGGATCAGGTAATGGGCGTTGTTCTAAAGGCTTAAGATGTCTCTTTTTGATTAGGACCCCTAGGGCTTTGGATAAGGACATATAAAGCGGGGTGAAGATCTTTTGGCCTCGGGCTTAATGGCTTGAGGTTTGTGAAGTTGCGTTGGATGTACCGGCAAAGGGGTTGGCAGTCTTGGATGTGGTGGTGACCATGCTCACATCTGAAAGCCGTGTAGAAGTGTCACCAGTCGTGGTTGCATTGGAGTTGTGTGTAAAGGACCTTTTGGGCTGTTCCTTCTCATGGTCTATCATACCCTGCTTCATTGCATCCTCAATTTGCACCCATATTTCATGGAGCTCAGCAAATATAAATAAAGGCAAGACTATCATCTTCTGTAATAGTCTTCCTTGCAAGTTACGGACCACCATTCTGATCTGGTCCTTCTCAGATGGTTGGATAGTCATCACGGAGGCCTTAGCCCTCCACCGGGTCACAAAATCTGAGAAACCCTCTTTCGGCTCCTGACGAGTCGCTTCGAGATCACGAGTAGTGACCTCGATCTGAGTATTGTAGGAGCACTGTGCTATGAAGGCCTCAGCCATTTCCTCATAGTTTCTCTTCACAGAATCTTCAAGTTTGGCATACCAGATGGTCGCTATACCTGACAGGGTCCGGCCAAAAAATGACAACTTTTATAGTCTGGAAAGACCCATTGGTCGTAGGATATCTGAAAATAGCCGCAGATGGACCATGGGATCCCCGAAGCCGTCTAACCGGTCTATGTACGGCATCTTGAATCTATCCGGCAGAGTTACTGCCGAGTCAGTGTATCCATCCTCAATATCAGGGATTGAATTCACGCCTTGAGCCCATTTGAAGAGCTTTTCCAGCTTGTTGACCTTCAGTGCAGTGGGGTTAACTTCGAATTCAAATGGTATCTCCATTTGGTAAACTGGTGCCTTAGAGGTTTGTGGTGGGATCGGATTCGCCTGAATGCCCGCATTTTCCTGGACATTAATTGTGACCCCGGGTGCCAGAATTCCTACTGGGGGTACATGAGATGCTGAGGCTACTGCCGATTGTGGCTGTTGTTATTGAAGCCTTTCTATCACTTTTGCTTGGCGGGTTGTGGTCTTAGCTTGGCGGGCAGCGTCTAGCTGTATAGTCTCGATGGTCTACTAGAGTTGGCAAAGCATATCTTCCATACTGAATGAGGGATTTTAAATTACCGGAATTGGCGAATACTCTCTGTCTGGAGTAGAAGTAGAAGATTGGGCCTGATTGGGCACAGGTGAAGCAAAAAGTGACTGCTGGATTGGTGAATTCTGTCTAATCCTCCTCTGCCTGGTAACCGGTGGGAGTGAAACAAACACTGGTTGTCCCTTGACTAGATCCCCGGATCTGCAAATCCTTCTAACTCAAGTCCAGAGTGCTTTAGGGGTAACAGAATCGTCCGAAGCAATGGTGAAAAACTACCTTGCAAAAAAATAAAAAAAAGCAAAAAGAAACAAAAATCAGAAATCGCAGAGCACCTCGGCTTAGACACAAACAACACGCAGTTGCAAACATAAGCTGGAGAACTGTACTCAACATTGATCTCTACCTCAAAACTGATATCCAAACTTGCAACTGATACATACATTCCTGCAGAGTTTCACTCTAAAAGCACATATCAAGCAAGTAAGAGCCAAAACACCCCTATAATAGGGTAGGGTTACCCTATCCTAATTTCATCAGGACCTAAGGATTCACTACGCAAAACAAGCGGTTTCACACAATTCCTACATTCGGGTGAGCAACATGTCCTGGTTTGGAACAGTCTCTATGGCTTTCGATATGCAACTTGGTCGATTGGTCAAAAAGGGATACCTCAGCAAGACTACCTAATATACCTCTCACACCTAACACCGAGAAGTAAAATGAGGATCAAATAGTACATCGGTAGTCTAGATCCAAGGGTTGTGTTCCTATCGTGGCAGAGCCCGCAACCGATCAACCTTTTGGCAAGCTTTTCCAAGCAAGCCTGCGACAAACCATTTAGGAATAGCAGATGGCAAATACTGTGACTTATGGGCACTGATGCAAATGTAAATGCAAAGAAACACGTAAGTGTAGATAAAATAACATATCATGAGTTCGAGTCAAGTTCTCTAATTCCCAGCAGAGTCCCCAAAAACTGTGGACTTGCCTTTTTCGCGCCTCACCTTTCGGAAAGGTTTGAAAAGAAGGCCTCATAGTTCGGACTCCCGCGGTTCTGAATCTAGTCTCATAAGTGCAATATGAAACTGATAAACACCAAAGAGTCCAAATCCGACAAACCTTTTTGGAAAATCGATTTTAAATCAAATAATGTCAAAATTAGACTGTTTTGCCAGATACAGAGTTATTACCTAAATATTTTATTTTTTGAGAAATTTAGAAAATCCTAACTCGTGCCAAAGGCCACGTGTCCGTCATCACCAAAGTTGCCTCGGCTCGAGAACTTAGGTACGAGAGGGGAAGGTCCTGAAATGAGTACCCCCTACTCGCCCGATCAAAAGATCGGCCTCTACCGATCATGATATGAAATTTTTATAAGTTATGTGTTCTTATTCCAGTTATTAAACTAGCCTTACTATGTGTTGTGCACAAGCAAGTATAGACTAGTTTGCTCAATTTGGAACAATTCAACTCATGTTTGTTTGCGAAAATGGTTAAATTTGTCACCTTAAGTGGGCTTAAAGTTTGCGGATTTGCCACCAAACATAGTGGGCTTAAAACATGATTTGCCACTCAACAAAGTGGGCTTAAAACATACATTTGTTGAATCGTTCCAATTCAAACAACAAGCCTTCATCCACAAGCATTCATGCAGTTTAGCATTTAAGCACATAGCCTCATGGCAAGCATGCTAGACATGGCAACATGGCAATCACACTCATGTAAGTATACTAAAGCATAAAAACTTATAGAGTACTCCAAGCCAAAATAGAAACTAATTAGAAAAATACATGATCCTAACTATACAAGATGTCTAATGCAACACATGTAATATGCAATTTAATAGGCTCGGCTACTAATATGGCATATGAATCGATTTGAACAACATGTGATTAAACACGTATTCAAAGAAGTATTGAAATGACAATGCAGTTTGAATGATGCGCCGAGCCTTGGTGCATGCAATACAAATGAATGGATGCATGCATGTGATATGCTAAGTGAAACATGTCCCTAATCTAACCATCAAAAGCGATGAAATAAAAAGGAGAAAGACATGGGGTTGGAAGACATACACACACACACGCATACTTATTACAACATCATGCCCTCGCGAAAGAGGGTCCGAATGAATAAGAGCTAACTGGCTACGCTAATTTAGCTAACTAATTATTACAAACCAAATGAATAACTAGCTAAGTTAATCACTAATTATTACAACACTTTAACTAACTAGCGAACTAATTAATTAATTTACAACACAAATGCGCACGAACTAAGCATGTAAGACATTAAACTATGCTGCTACTACTCCGCCTCGGGAAGTGGAAGATGCACATGCTCGGTTTTGGCCCGAAAAGACCTTTATTTGAAAAGTCAAAGTTAGCGCAGCGCCTCCTGGAAAGACCAATCCCACCAGTTGTTTTGGGGTGGTGTCGATGGATAACTTAGCTTTATCCATCGCTGTCAGTATAACTTGTCTGTGCACTCGTGAAGCCATAAGCAGATCCTAGATAGATATGTCAGCTTGAATCTTCTTCAACTGTTTCAGTATAGCCTCTTCCTCTAATTGCTTTTCCTTTTGTTTCTCAACTTTTTATCCTTCCTGGATGCCTCGGGTTGGTCCAGATGCGGTGGTTTGAAATATCGGCCACTTCTTGTCATATGGTCGACTTCTTCCACATACCAAGTGTTATCACGAAGGCCTTTACCTCAATCCTCATAGGTATGGGCCAAGTGTAGGTCGTTGTCATCCCACCAGACTCCCTCAGCAGCTGACAAGCACTCGTCCGGCTCCGTTCGGATCATTCTGTTATCACAAACATTCCCCGTAGGGTGTTGAGTTTTTCCAGCTTTTTGATCGTTTCCACTCATTTCTTGTCCAAACCGCTCTAGCGCAGCTTCTTGTTCTGTATGTATAGTACTAACAATGCCCAGTTCCTGAAGCAATTGTTCTTCACCGGTGTTTTCCGGTAGTTTACCCTTTCCATCGACCGTTCCGGCCATTGCAGCGGTCCCTACTTTCTGTTCTTCTAGCTTTGATCCAGTTCTCTCATCTACATCAGGCTCATCACTTAGCCACCCAGAATTGTTTGTTGACCCATTCAGATCAAGTCAATCAATATGCACGTCACCTTGATCTTGCTCATCAAAGAACTGCAAATTGTCCATGTCCTCCTCCAGGTCGGCTAAATCATCTAATCCTTGACTTGGTCCATCCTCTTGAACTACACTGACCTCCATCCCAGCTGACAACACCACTTCTGACTTAGCTTGATTGATTGGCACAATATAGCAGCTCGGGTTGTATATCCCCTCAGATAAGTCCTTAGAGCCCTCGGGCAGTGGACTGACATTCTCTACTAAGGCTGACCTCCATTTATCTTCCACTGTCACTAGCAGTAGTTCGGGTTGAAGTAAGGACGTGCTCATCATGTACAAGTCTGTTCTCTCAGGGATGAGCAACGCCGGCTTAGGTAGGTGGGAAGGGGTGATGTATATACTAGGGTCATAAGGGACGGCCAGTGTATGGGTGAGGTTTATTTGCCGGGGTGGAGGGACTTGGTTATGTGGTGGGAGAGGATTTGTAGTGACGTTGGGTTTTTTGGGAGGTAATATCACCTTATTGTCAATGAGATCTTGAATGTCATGACGAAGTCTGAAGCACTGATCTGTATCATGACCATGCTGTTGGTGAAAAGCACAGTATTTGGCCGGGTTGTGTTTAGGCGGGAGAAGATCGGGTAGTGGGCGTTGTTCTAACGGCTTAAGATGCCCCTTTTTGATCAGGACCCCTAAGGCTTTGGACAAAGTCATGTAGAGCGGGGTGAAGACCCTTTGGTTTCGGGCTTGATGGCTCGAGGTTTGTGAAGTTGTATTGGATGCACCGGCAAAAGGAGTGGCAGTTTTGGGTGTGGTAGTGACCATGCTCACATCCGAAGGCTGTATAGAGGTGCCAACAGTCGTGGCTGCATTGGAGCTGCGTGTAAAGGGCCTTTTGGGCTGTTTCTTCTCATGGTCTATCAGACCTTGCTTCATTGCATCCTCAATTTGCACCCCTATTTCATGGAGTTTAGCAAATGTAAACAAAGGCAAGACTATCATCTTCTGTAACAGTCTCCCTTGTAAGTTACGGACCACCATTCTGATTTGATCCTTTTCAGATGGCCGGATAGTCATCATAGGGGCTTTAGCCCTCCACCGGGTCACAAAATTCGAGAAACCCTCCTTCGGCTCCTAACGGGTTACTTTAAGATCATGAGTAGTGACCTCGATCTGGGTATTGTAGGAGTACTGCGCGATGAAGGCCTCAGCCATTTTCTCCCAGTTCCTCTTCATAGAGTCTTCAAGCTTGGCATACCAAATGGCCGCTATACCCGACAAGGTCCGGCCAAAAAGCGACAACTTCTGCAATCTAGTGAGACCCATTGGTCGTAGAATATCAGAGAATAGCCGTAGATGGACCATAGGATCCTTGGAGCGGTCAAACCGGTCTATGTGTGGCATCTTGAATCTGTCTGGCAGAGTCACAGCCGAGTTAGTGTATCTATCCTCAATATCAGGGATTGAATTCACGCCCTGCGCCCGTTTGAAGAGCTTTTCTAACTTGTTGACCTTCAATGCAGTGGGGTCAACCTCGAATTCAAACGGCGCCTCCATTTGGTAAACTGGTGCCCTGGAGGTTTGAGGTGGGATTAGATCTGCCGGAATGCCCATATTCTCTTGGACATTGACTGTGACCCGGGTGCCAGAATTCCCGCTGGGGGTGCATGGGATGCAGAGGCTATTACCGGTTGTGGTTGTTGTTGCTGAAGCCTTTCTATCACTTCAGCTTGGCGGGCTACGACTTCGGCTTGGTGAGCTGTGGTCTCAGCTTGGCGGCAGCATCTAGCTGCATAGTCTCAATAGTATGCTAGAGTCGACGAAGCATATCTTCCATGTTGATTGGGGGATGTTGAGCTATCAAAACTGGCGAATACTCTCTTTCTGGAGTAGAAGTAGAAGACTAGGCCTGACTGGCGTAGACAAAGCAAAAGCTGACAGCTGGATCGGTGAATTCTGCCTGATCCTCCTCCGTCTAGTAACCAGTAGGACTGAAACAAACACTGGCTGTCCCCTGACTAAATCCCCGGATCTACAAATCCTTCTCACTCGGGTCCAGAGTGCTTGGGGGGTAACAGAATCGTCTGAAGCAATGGTGAAAAACTACCTTGCAAAAAGAAATAAAGCAAAAAAGAAAACAAAGATCAGAAACCACACAGCACCCTCTGCTCAGATTGTAATTAGTACACTGATGTAATCAAAGCCGTTGAACCATGCTCAATATTGAATTCTGCCTCCCAAAAACTAATACCTAGACTTGTAACTGATACATACATTCTTGCAGAGTTTCACACTAAAAGCACATATCAAGCAAGTGAGAGCCAAAACACCCCTATGGTGGGGTAGGGTTACCCTGTCCTAGTTTCGTCAGGAGATA
>NW_021028847.1:787711-834977 GCF_004153795.1 Camellia sinensis | reverse complement strand
AGCACCGATTTTTACGAATCAACAATTAGGAAACAGAAATTAAAATATTCTATATAATGAAACTATGATCATTTATTGAAACAGAGTTATATAATGAAATTATGATCATCTATATAAGGAAACAGAGATCATCTATATAATGAAACATATTTATTTACTTTGTATTATAGATGTGTGAATTTCTTTCATTACCACCGATTTTTACGAATCAACAATTAGGAAACAGAAATGATTAGGAAACAAAAATTAAAATATTCTATATAATAAAATTATGATCATTTATTGAAACAGATTTATATTATGAAATTAAGATCATCTATACAAGGAAACAGATTTAGTGACATTGTATTAGTTTTATCATTTTTAATTAATTTGCAATGAGGTTTTATGACATCATATGTTGTCATGAATTTTTTATGAAATATTATATGATGTTTTATTTTTTGATTCATTTAATTCCAGCGTTATGCCAAAAATTTAAATAGAGTTTTATAAAGTTTGTGAACTTTTAATTAAATTATGGTGGTGATTATGATATTCATGTAATTATCAATGGATCTCTTGTGGGGTATTATTTTGAAAAGTATATTTCATGTGTAAAAATTCTCGATTCTGGTTTAATACAAAATGCATATATATTAAAATTCCTTGTGTTCTGTTTTTACCCGAATCTGTGTTTGAATATGATTCTACTCGTGTTGAATTGTTATTACAATCCATCTAATCTTGTTTCATTCGCTATTGCTGAAATGATTAGGAAACAACAATTAGGAAACAACAATCTATGTAATCTTGTTTTATTCACTATTGCAGAATTGTTATGACAATCTATCTAATCATGTTTTAGGAATCAACAATTAGGAAACAGAAATTAAAATATTCTATATAATGAAATTATGATCATTTATTGAAACAAATTTATATAACGAAATTGTGATCATCTATATAAGGAAACAAAGATCATCTAGATAATGAAACATATTTATTAAGTCATTTCTTCTTCCTCATATCATGCAATGGCGTCGCTAACTTCCCGTCTCGAGCACGTGATGAAGCCAACACTCTCCAATCATACCTCACCGAATTCATCTCCACCTTCCTCTTCGTCTTTGCCGCAGTTGGCTCCGCCATGTCTTCTAGGAAGATGATGTCTGATGATGCAACAGATCCGTCTACGCTTGTAGCGGTTGTGGTAGCAAATGCGTTTGGTTTATACAATGGCTAATATCTCCAGCGGCCATGTGAACCCGGCGGCCACGTTCGACATGGCGGTTAGCGGTCATATTAGTGTTCCTATGGCTATTTCACATAATTAAATGTGGTGTTATCATTTATAAGAAGCCTACAATTTAAGTGATTCAATTTAGTTAATAGGCTTAAGGGTATATGTGTTATGGACCTAATGTGTAGATACTAGTTGTATAATTTCTATTTCTATGAGGGGCAGAAATAGAAATTAAAGCATATTGGTTAAAGTTGGTTTTCATTCCTTTTGAACTTCCACAACCTTTCAGTTTTGAAAACCAATAAATAGAAATTAAAACCAATAATAGTTAAAGTTGATTTTCATTCCTTTTGAACTTCCACAACCTTTCAGTTTTGAAAACCAATTATAACCTTTAAAAGGTTATGGTCCATATTCCTTCCCAGGTAAAGAAAAAATAAGAACACTGTTTTTTTTTTCTAAATCCTCTCAAGGAGAAACATAAGGCACCAAAGAGGAAAGGATTAGAAGGCAATAACATAATCAATAACAAAGAGTTCATTGATAATCACGCTTCCGTTTAACCGTTCATCAATGGATTCAGGTATGTCATTTTGTCTTGATTTCTTGATAATACACATGGTAAATGATCCAAAGTGTAAGGTTTATGTTATGAAATTTATGTTTACAATTGTGATTCAATTTAATTAATAGGCTTAAGGGTATATGTGTTATGGACCTAATGTGCAGTACTAGTTGTATAATTTCTATTTCTATGTGTGGCCCATTCCCTATGGCGTCTTGGAATGGTCAACAATATTTTATCACATTCATATTACTTGTTTCATATCATATTTGTTATATAAAATAGGTTTCAAGTTTTTGCTTAATGAAATGTTTGCTTGATGATGATTATAATTTTTTTTTTACTATTATGATTACCCAATTTTTTATTATTTATTTTATGTTTATTGATTATTGAAAACTATTTGTTTTTTGGACCCGTCAATTCTATTTATATATGTATATATATAATTGGAATTGCTGCAGATTATATAATATATACGGGGTCACAAATTTAGAAATCTTTAAATTTAATGTAATTTCATACAACGTCTACAGAAATTTAATTTTCTAACATTCTCAATATAAGTCAATTCAAACAAGATGTCACAAAAGTGATCTCTCTTGTCTAGATTGTTTTATATGGAATGTTTTGAAGTTCATGTCTGTGTATCTCATGCGGGTATTTATCGGTCCAAAGACATGATTAAGACTTGGCAGAATTACACACACATTTTGTGAGATAAACATGTGCCAATTGTCAAGAAAACCTAATGTGAATAATAAATCCATCAAAAGATAGATTTGTTATTTGACATAACTTATTGTCAATGTTTGATCATTATAACAGGAATACCACTTACAGTTAATATCACTACCCAAAGGCTTGGTATTAATGTTGTGCTAGGTATCTTGAGATGTTGTCATTAAATTAATTTATTTAGAGATTATCTGTTTGGTAACTTAATGTTCCAATGTTAAATGGAACAAACTTTAAGGACTGGAAAGAGAACATATTGATTGTTCTCGGCTGCATGGACATAGACTTGGCATTAAGGATGCCAAAACCGAATGCTCTCACTGCACAAAGTACTCCTGAGGAAACTGTGTACTTTGAAAAGTGGGATCGTTCTAATAGGGTAAGTCTTATGATCATGAAGCGTGGGATTCCAGAAGTTTGTTGGGGTGCAATAACAGAGGATGTTACCGTTGCCGGTGAATTTCTTTCAGAAATTCAAAAGCATTTTACTAAAAACGATAAGGCTGAAACAAGCACGCTTTTAGCAAGCTTGATTTAAATAAAGTATAAAGGCAAGGGTAATGTTCGCGAGTACATCATGGAAAGTTCCAACTCTCATAACTGGATAGAAGCCATGAATGAAGAATATAAGGCACTGCAAGACCACTTAAGTTATATTGTGACAATAAGTTTGCAGTTTTATATTCCAATAACAACAGGAGCTCGACAAAATCAAAGCATATTGATATCAAGTTCCTAGTTGTAAAAGAAAGAGTGCAGAGTGGACAGATTTCCATAGAGCACATTGGGACAAACTCCATGATAGCGGATCCACTTACGAAGGGACTACCACGCAAGGTCTTTCATGAGCACACTGCTCAGATGGGTGTTGTTCTATTTGAGAACATTCTGGTTTAGTGGGAGTTTGTATTTATATTACTGCTTTATGTCAGCCTTGAGTTTTATCTATGTAATTAGATTAACTTCTGCAGAAATGAAATATTCAGTTCATTACGCTCTGTTACGTATTGTGAAGTATTGATCTCAATAAAGTTAAGTAGGACCAGTTTGAAATAGGCATGTATGGATCACATCACATGTAATTTCCATGCTACGCATCCATGATTGATCTATGTCATTTAGCTGTATTAGTATACGTGACCATTGGTGGGTCGAGTTACGATTGATGTAACGAAGACCGCTTTGATCCTATATTAATATAGTTAATGGACAAGATTGTTTGGATACCCTCAAGTTATGATAACAAATTTCTGAGCTCACTAAAGTTAAGCACATTTTTCAGGATACATATGCGGTCCAGTGGGAGATTGTTAGATAATGTCTCAATGGGACCACATAATTAAATGTGGTGTTATCATTTATAAGAAGCCTGCAATTTAAGTGATTCAATTTAGTTAATAGGCTTAAGGGTATATGTGTTATGGACCTAATGTGTAGATACTAGTTGTATAATTTCTATTTCTATGAGGGGCAGAAATAGAAATTAAAGCATATTGGTTAAAGTTGGTTTTCATTCCTTTTGAACTTCCACAACCTTTCAGTTTTGAAAACCAATAAATAGAAATTAAAACCAATAATGGTTAAAGTTGGTTTTCATTCCTTTTGAACTTCCACAACCTTTCAGTTTTGAAAACCAATTATAATCTTTAAAAGGTTATGGTCCCTATTCCTTCCCAGGTAAAGAAAAAATAAGAACACTGTTTTTTTTTTCTAAATCCTCTCAAGGAGAAACATAAGGCACCAAAGGGGAAAGGATTAGAAGGCAATAACATAATCAATAACAAAGAGTTCATTGATAATCACGCTTCCGTTTAACCGTTCATCAATGGATTCAGGTATGTCATTTTGTCTTGATTTCTTGATAATACACATGGTAAATGATCCAAAGTGTAAGGTTTATGTTGACATTTCACAGTTGGTTGGGTCCGTAATGGCTTCTCTTTTCTTAAAAGTTACCACCGTCGCACAGCATGTACCTGTCCATGGAATCCCACAAAAAATGATTGGGTTTGGAACATCCATTTTGGAAAGGGTGATCACATTTGATATGGTCTACACGGTCTACGTAGTTGGCGACCCGAGACGTGGTCCATTGGGAGCAATTGGACCCTTAGCAATCGAGTTCATTGGAGGAGCCAATGTATTGGCATCCGGGCCATTTATGGATAGGTCAATGAACCAGGCTTACTCGTTTGGATTTGCTCTTGTTGGAGGGAGTTTCAAGAACCATGTAGTCTATTGGGTCGGACCTTTGATCGGTGTTGATGTTGCTGGTATCCTATATGATAATGTGGTCCTTCCGATTCACGTACCCGGCATAGAAGATGGAGTTGGGGTTTAATTAAATGCAGGAAAATGTTGATTTTATTTTATTTTATTTTAGGTAACAAAAATTAAAATATTCTATATAATGAAATTATGATCGTCTATATAAGGAAACAGATATCATCTATATAATGAAACATATTTATTTAATCTGTATTATAGACATATGAATTTATTTAATTAGCACAGATTTTTACGAATCAACAATTAGGAAACAGAAATTAAAATATTCTATATAATGAAATTATGATCAATTACTGAAACAGATTTATATAATGAACTTATGATCGTCTACATAAGGGAACAGATTTATGGACACTACATTAATTTTAGCATTTTTAATTAATTTGCAATGAGATTTTTGACATCATATGTTGTCATGAATTTTTTATGAAATATTATGTGATATGTGTTATTTTTTCATTGATGTAATTCCAGTGTTATGCGAAGAATTTAAGTAGAGTATTATAAAGTTTGTGAATTTTTAATTAAATTATGGTGGTGATTATGATATTCATGTAATTATCAATGGATCTCTTGTGGGGTATTATTTCAAAAAGTCTATTTCATGTGTAAAAATTCTCGATTCTGGTTTAATACAAAATGCATATATATTAAAATTCATTGTGTTCTGTTTTTACCCAAATCTGTGTTTGAATATGATTCTACACGTGTTGAATTGTTATTACAATCCATCTAATCTTGTTTTATTCGTTATTGCAGAAATGATTAGGAAACAACTATTAGGAAACAACAATCTATCTAATCTTGTTTTATTCACTATTGCAGAATTGTTATTACAATCTATCTAATCTTGTTTTACGAATCAACAATTAGGAAACAGAAATGATTAGGAAACAGAAATTAAAATATTCTGTATAATGAAATTATGATCATTTATTGAAACGGCTTTATATAGCGAAATTATGATCATCTATATAAGGAAACAGAGATCATCTATATAATGAAACATATTTATTAAGTTGTGTCTTCTTTCTCATATCAAGCAATGGTGTCGCTAACTTCCCGTCTCAAGCACATGATGAAGCCCATACCTCACCGAATTCTTCTCCACCTTCCTCTTCGTCTTTGTCGCAGTTGGCTCCACCATTTCTTCTAGAAAGATACGGTTGTAGCGGTTATAGTAGCAAATGCATTTGCATTGTTGGTGGCGGTTTATATAGCGGCTAATATCTCTGGGGACCATGTGAACTCAGCGGCTGTAGACGTCCCCGAACATCTCGGGAAAATCCCGTTTTGTTCATTGGGGCTTACTACAATTCAGACTCAATGTCACGGTCTTGTATCTAATCTCGCAGAGTGCAATGCAAGACCGATGAATCATCAAAGAGTCCAAATTTGGCAAATCGTTTTGAAAAATTGATTTTTAGAAAGAAGTGCCAAGCATGGACTGCTTTTCCAGATACAGAGTCGCCACCTAAACATTTTATTTTGGGGGAATTTAGGAAACCCTGACTCATGCCTAAGGCCACGTGTTCGTCATCACCAAAGTTGCCTCGATTCAGGAACTTGGGTACGATTGGGGAAGGTCACTTCGTGAGCACCCCTACTCGGCCGATCAAAGATCGGCCTCTACTAACCATGATATCGAGTTTTGAAAACATTATGTGCTCTTATTCCGGTTATTAGCCTAGAATTACTATGTGATGCGCACAACATACAAGTATAGACTAGATTGCCTAAGTTGGAACAAAGCATCACATATCCGATTGTTTTGAAAATGGATTGAAGTTTGCTACTCGCAAGTAGGCTAAAACACAGGTTTCGACAAATTATTCCAACTCAAGCAACCCAACCTTCACCCACAGGCATTCAGAGAGTTATATCATATAAGCACATAGCCTCATGGTAAGCATGCTATCATGGCAATCACTCACACACATGCAAGAATGCTAAAGCATAACACTTACCGAGTACTCCGAGGCAAAAAAGAAGCTAGTTAGATAACATGCATGAATCCTAACTATGCTGAGATGCCTAATGCAACACATGCAAGAATGCAACTAAAATAGGCTCGGCTATTCTAAGATGGCATATGAGATGCAACAATCGATACATGTATTCAACTTGGAATTGAAATACAATGCAGTTAGCATGATGCGCCAAGCCCGGTGCATGCAATATAGATGAATGATGTAAACATGCAAGCGTAAGTTTGCTAATTGAAACATGCCCTAAACTAACCATCAAAAGCTAGTAAATAAAAGGGAGAAAGACGTGGGGTTGGAAGACATTCACACACGCATGCACACTTATTACAACATTTCTCTCCTCGGAGGGTCCGAATAAATAATACAGAATCAAAGTAACTAATTATTACACAATACTAGCTAATTAACAAATTAACTAAACTAGTGTTGGAGTCGGATAAATAGAAGAAAGTGGGTTGCCTCGACTCTGTTTTGGATGACAATGGATGCATGCATGCTCGAGTCGCCTTGCTGAGAAATCCATCGCGATGGCCCGACTCGCCTTTGTTTGCAATTGAACTCAGAAATTTGCACAAAGCTCCAGAAGGCTGAAACTCCACCCTGGGAAGCTGTGGGAAGGCTGCTGACCAGCCTTTGGCCTCGGAGACCACCTGCCGACCACCTTTTGTGGTGGAGACCAACAGAGGTGGTCGGCCTACCAGAAGAGCTGGTCGGCCGACCAGTTTCTGCCTCCTGTTCTTGGTTTTCTACAACACAAAGCAAGAGAGAGGCATAGCAAGGTATTTTCAACAAATGTGCGCATGACCACTCTCCCCATCATTGCACAAGCTCCAGGGAGTGTAGTCCTCGATCCTCGTGCCATCAATCACGCATCCCGATGTATGATGGCCGAGGAGTCGGATTGCACGACTTTGATGTAAAATGAATGCACAAATGAACACAATAAGGCCCAAACTCCATCATGGGTAATCCGGAGTGTCGGCGACCGAGAATCGAGGCACGTTTCGTCACTTGGAGTATGAAACATCCCTCGTTTCCCGTGTTTGGACTAAACCCTTTTCCAAACACAATGCAATATACATGGAATGGCATGGCATGCAAACACAATGCAACAACTAGCATGCAATCCTAAACAAAATGCAAATAAGACATGCAAACATGCACGGAAAGACATGCAAAGGTGCAACTAGCATACGCAATGCTATGAACTACAAATGGCATACTCAATGCACATGACGCTATATGGCATACACAATGCACATATGACGATGGACATACACAAAGGCATAATCAAGGCATACACAATGCGACAATCAAGCATGCGACAACATGGACATGGCATACGTAATGCAAGATGGACTTAAACTAAAATGAATGGGCCTCAGCCACACTCAAATCAGTGGCCAAACATGATGAAAATGAAACAACAAAACACATGCAAACTGCGAGATGCAAGGGACCGAACCCAAGGCACCAAATGCAACTCTACCAAAGCATGGCAAGGACGAAATATGGAATGCAACAACACATTTTCCAGCTTTGAAATGACATACAAAGTGGCTCCAAATCATGCAAATAGCTCACACAATGCATGCTAGAAGGCTCAAATACCGAAACTAGTGAAACACATTACACTATAGGTACACAAAGCAATGCTCAAATGGAAAAACCAGCCCCAACCAGACCCTAGGCAGGTCCAAGACAGTAGCAAAATGGTCTAAAATGATGGCTCGAAATGCATAGAAATGAAGCTCATACAATGGTCTATAAATGAGGCATACAAGCACAACTCTCAAATGCACTTATGGAGTGGAAAACATGGGAACATGGCAACCTTACATGCTCTGAGATACCATGCACAATGATGCTAAAACATGCAAACACCTCAATATAAGCATGCAATAGGCTTCAAAACTCAAAGCTAGGCAAGGGTATTACACTACAACCATGCATAGCAAGCATCATTCGACCATGAGGTATAAAAACAGAGCTAAGGCAGTCCAAAACATGTACAAAATCGGTTTAGAGTATGGCCAAAAAGTGCTAGAATCAAGGGCCAAAACAACATGCAATACAAGCTAGTGAAGAGGATTTACACTACCAGTATGTGAAGCATTCAAGAGGCCACTAAACCAGAAAACGTTAGAGGTATGACATGCCAAATAAAGCCCAAAAACCCACTGAAACATGATCAATGCATGCAAGAATGACATACTCCTTTGATAGGCTATAAAGAGGGTTGTTCTACACATGCAAGATGGACACCCAAAATGGCAAAATGGGCCCTGGACAAAGCTTATGAAAGTCCTAAAACCCACCAAAAATGGCCTGAAACAAGGCTTGGAAGCATGAAAATAAGGGCTCCTTTGTTAGGCCAAATATGCTAGTAAACAAGACAAGGGGTGAGAGAGTCACCCCTCTCTGATTTTGGTACTCAAAACAGCATGCTAGCCACTGAAAATCCACTGGATTTCAGTGGCTAAAAGGCTAAACAAAGGCCAACACAAATGCTCTAAGGCATGGCCCAAAACAAGATGAAATGAAGCATGCAAGGGGGGAGACAA
The DNA here is from genome assembly GCF_004153795.1 of Camellia sinensis. NCBI lineage: Eukaryota > Viridiplantae > Streptophyta > Magnoliopsida > Ericales > Theaceae > Camellia > Camellia sinensis. The sequence goes on along the minus strand of NW_021028847.1, from coordinate 825,608 downwards.
CCCCCAACAGAAAAATGGTCTTAAAAAAACATAAAAAGGACCTCAAAACAAGACTTTTTTCAGTTGACAACAAAGCTCAAATAAGCTTTCAAGTATGGCTAAAAGATGGAGTAAAATAAAGCTTAAAAAGGGAGAATGAGTGTTACCCTTGAAGCTCAAGAAGACCAGCAACCTCTGGACCAAAACTCAACCTTTAACCTCTGAAAATGGCCTCCAAGAAGCTTAGACCAATGGTGGAAGGGTTAGGCTATGGAGTTGTATGCAAAAGGGTCAAGAACTTCACACTTTAGGGCTCAAAAGGAGAGATACAAAGAGAGATATATAATTTTCCTTCCAAGAAAATCTCAACCCTCTACAAGGAAGGGGAGGCCTCCCTTTATAGACAAACAAGTCTAAAGCTTCTCAAAGAAGCTTCAAACCAAGGGCAAACATCCTCCATACACTTGTATGGAGGATCCAGTCTGTGCCCTCCAGTTGGCATAGCTGGAATCAACTCACAGAGATAAAACTGAGGGAAGCAAGCCGACCAGTTCAGGGGGTCGGCCGACCACTTGCCTTGGTCGGCCTACCAGGTCAAAAGGGTCAGGTGGTCGGCCAGCTACTTTTTGTGGTCGGCCGAAAAGAAAGGTGGTTGGAGGGTGGTCTCTAGGGCCAAAAAGTGGTCAACTAGTGTCCAAAATGAAGCCCCAGAAGTTAGCTTTCCAATGGCACCAACCTTGCATCAAAATTTCAACTGTGCAAAAAGTTATGCATGTTTTGGTGAAGCCACGCAGATTCGGTCCAACCAGATTGATGCCCTATTTCAACCAACCATATCTCCCCCGTCCGGACTTGGCTTTAGGAGATTCTTGAGTGCAAAATGAAGCCCCAGAAGTAAGATTTCCAACGGTGGTGGCCTCATAGCTAAAATCCAAGTGTATAGACAGACAGGCATGATTTAGTGAGGACCGCTCGGCTCTCTCTCATAGCGATTCAAACCCACCTTCTTCTTCAACTTGGTTTCTTCCCTCTTCTCCAATTTTCCTCAACTCTAAACCCCTAAACAAGGTGTTTTGAAAGATTTTTCAAAGATTTTAACTCTCTTTCATTCATTCCACTTCGTCCTTGCTCTATTTACCGAAAAGCACAACATTTAACGAAATGCTAGCGTCGGAACATCGTAGGAGCTTTATTTTCAAAACATTTTGAAAGAGAGGGTTTCAAGGTCTAAAATCTTTCGATCAAGATTGTTTTGGTCCAAAAGGGGTATGAAGTGAGATTTGACTCTCTCCATGCCGAAGAAACTGAACATTTGCCCTGCACACCTTCATCACCGAGTAAACCATCAGTAGTACCCAAGTCTTAAGGGCGGTCAAAAATGGGATGTCTACAGTTGCCCCTCTTTGACAGAACTCAAAAGTCAAGAAGTGACGGGAGTGAATGTCAAATCCCAGAGACGACCCATTTTTGACAAGGCCGAAGAATTGGACAAACAAACAAATTACAGATAAATAAATGGTTGCCCCCGTAGGCTGCCTACGTATCCCTTTACAAGGAATCAAACTAGCGTAGTTCAGGGGTAGGATGCAAAATGATATGCAGGAAGATTTGGATAATTAGATTTATATGCTACGCGAAGCTGGTTTGAAAATTGAGGATTTATGCAAAGCACTGTAATGTAGTGGCTAAAATGCAATGTAATAGCTAAGAGGTGAAGGTACCTTATAGGGGCAATTGGCCATGACTTACCTCGGCAATGTCCTACCTCATGCTGATGTGAGAATCTTCCCCTTCTTCTCGGTTGAACCGTAGGTACTACTTTTCTCCCTGACTATGGTCGCAGCTTTCCCTATTCTCCATTAGGGTGACAGACTAGGTTGGTTCAGTATCTAGAATTGAGGCGCATACCCATGTTATCTCAATCTATGGGGCTGCCATACAGATTTCAAGCCGAGGATGTACCCCTGGGTATTTAAACCAAACTTTAGTCTCAGAAATCCCGAACCTTTGCGTTCTAGGTGTAAGCCATTCGAACTCTAGTTTCCACCGCCTCAGTTGATCTCCTATGAACTCACCGCTAACACAGGCAGGTGGCTATACCAGACCACCAGAAGTCGTTCGGGCACGACAAACACCAAAGGAATTGCACCTTTAGAGGATTTATGGTCTCCTAGACGAGAGAGTCCACAAGACAGTGCGAATAAAGGTGCAGGATTTAAGGTCTCCCAGAACAGGTGAGTGCACAAGACAGTGTGAGCTAAAGGTGCACGAAACAGTGCAAGTAGCGTGAATGCACAAAACAGTGTGATACAGGTGCACAAGACAGTGCGAGCTAAAGGTGCACAAAACAGTGCAAGCAGGGTGAATGCACAAAATAGTGCGATTGAGGTGCGCAAAATAACGCGAATGTAAACTGCACAAAACAGTACGATGCGCAAAACAGCGCGAGTGATAAACTGCACAAAACAGTGTGATGCCATGCACTAACAAGTGTAAGTGAGGTGCGCAAGAAAGCGCGAACAATGCACTAACAAGTGCAGGTAAGGTGCGCAAGAAAGCGCGAACAATGCACTAAGAAGTGCAGGTAAGGTGCGCACGAAAGCACAATGCAATGCATGCAAAATGCAATGGTGAATGCAAAGACGGAAAATACTCCAACCATGCTGGAATCATGAGAGGAGGAAAAACAAACAATCAGGCGCGCATACGACACAACTTAAGTCAAATTCCAAACACGCAGAAATCGTGTGAGGAAAGCAACACTCAAACCACGCTAAAATCGTGAAAGGTGGTCCAAAACAACCTGCCCAGGTGTGTACACAACGCAACCTGAGATGAATTCCAAGCACGCTGAAATCGTGTGAGGAAAAGAACACTCTAACCATGGTAAAATCCTGAGAACAGGCCTAAAAACAACCGCCTAGGTGTGTACACAACGCAACCTGAGATGAATTCCAAACACGCTAAAATCGTGTGAGGAACGGGACACTCAAACCACACTGAATCGTGAGAGGAGGTCCAACAACCCGCACAGGCGTGTATTAAACACAACCTGAGATAAAACCTGCCCAGTCCCACACATCACACGTCCTGAGATAAATTCCCAAACACGCTGAAATCCTGTAAGGAAACAGGACACTTAAACCACGCTGAAATCGTGAGAGGAGGTCCAATAACCCGCCCAGCGTGTCTACAACGCAACCTGAGATAAAACCCGCCCAGGCTCGCGCATCACACGTCCTGAGATAAATTCCAAACACGCTGAAATCGTGTAAGGAAACGGGACACTCAAACCACGCTGAAATCGTGAAAGGAGGTCCAACAACCCGCCCAGCACGTCTACAACACAACCTGAGATAAAACCCGCCCAGGCCCGCGCATCACGCGTCCTGAGATAAATTCCAAACACGCTGAAATCTTGTAAGGAAATAGGACACTCAGACCACCCTGAAATTGTGAGAATAGTGGCTTGAAAACAAACAATCAAGAGCACGTTCCACGCAACCTGAGATAGCCCCGGAGGACAACGATCCTAAATGCTGCACAGCGCGAAAGGATAAACGAAACAAGATAACACAAGATACAAATAAATGCAGTAAGTGCGATGATACGATACATGTTGCAAGCAATGTGGAGCGTGACGTTTAGGGAATGCAATAAACAGACAAAGCAGCACTTTAAAAAGCACCTCATGGAGTGAGTGGCGGTAAACCGCTTTACTCTGACAGGGATCTCCCCTCCATTGTATTCTTCGAACACTTACCTTCAACTCCCAGTACAAAGGTCGTGAAATGCTGACAAGGGGTAGCTTCTGCATACAGAAACCACAAATGTCGTTTTCCTTCCTGATCATATTCACAACTTTCCCTCATTGCAAACATAGCCAAGATAACTCTGACGGGAAATGGTACTCAGGGAGAGCACTTTTGATCTCCATTTTGGCGTGAAATGGTGAAACAGTCAACACAGTATTCTGTTCACTTTGAACACACAGCTCGTATCAGCACACTGCTCATTCTGAACACGCAGCTCATAACATAGCATTTGGTTTATTCGGCACACAGCTTACGCCAGACACTGCTGATTCTGAACACACACGATCCGTTCTAAACACAGCTCATTCTGAACTCACAGCCCATAACACAGTATCCTGTTCATTCTGAACACACGGCTTATAAAGACAGAACTTGCAGAAGTTGAAACACACTCAGATGCTCCAAATTTTCCCTCTTTTCTTTTGCTTTGCAGTCCGGAACCCATATAGCTTCAAATAGGTCCTGGTTCTACTATTTTGACATGATTTGGGTTGAACCCTGGGTTTTTATGAAAGAACAAATCCTGTTTTGCACAAATATGGAGAACGACACAGCACTCTGAGCACAAAACGATTCATTTTTTAGATTGAAATGAGAAAAGGGTTCTCAATCGGGTATTGAGCCTACAACTGACCACAGCCAAAATGACTCAACAACGGAAAACAAAAGGTAGAACAACCTAAACACAACTCAACAAAGGGAAAACAAGGTAAAACAACCTAAACACAACTCAACAAAGGAAAAACAAGGTAAAACACCTAAACACATCTATTGACACTCAAACGACTCAAAACAAGAATCGAAACAAACAAAAACACACAAACACAACACTCAGTTGTGTTATAAAGGCAAGAGACCTCTCGGTGCACGAGGAGCCAGTTTCTCCGGGTATTGTTTCCCACCCTTTGTCACTTGTGATTCTCACATCACTCGGCCCTCAAGCTCTGTTTTTCTGAAAAAGCCCTTTTCCTCACTTTTTCTCTTAATGCACATCTCTCTATTCTTCAATCTCTCATTTTTTATCCCTCCCCTGGGTGGTTGATAGATAAGCAGGAAGTTATGGGCTCTTGCCCCTGGTATTCTACCATATTCTTGTTCTTGTTCACAATAGTGAATTTCTCCCACAGAGGGGTTGCGCTACAACTGGGTGTGTAGCAAATCTGCAGCTGACATCGGTTGACGATGCTCTGCTGGGGAGTTTGGACGTGATCAGATCTATCCAAATGAGGGAATGGAATATCTTGATCAATTCCAGTTCGTGCTTCGCACTTAGCTCGATACTTCGCTGCTTAGAGGATGTGAGAGCTTTCTACCCTTTTGCGGTTAGCTTCAGTGGTACCATTTTCTGGCAGGTACGAGTGCCCTTTTTTGGCGAGTATGTTGGCAATGGGGAAAAGATAGAAAACCTGGCTCAACTGTGCCCCTAGTTCATCATTTTGACCATTTTTTATTTTTGGCTTTCTACTAAAACAATTTTGACCAAAATGAGAGTTAGATTAACATGTTTGTTCAATTTTCTGACTTAAAATCATGCAAGTCAGGCTATGGGCACTGAAAATTTTCCTTTTTTGGGTCCAAGAAGTGGTCCAGTTTTGAAAAATGAAATACTTTTCGAGAAAACTAGTCAATCTCAGTAAAAATTCTCAAAAACTGTTTTCACAAATGGCCACTGCTCAACGAGCACAGAATTTAATCTTGAGATGCACAACCTCAGATCTAAAATAATGAAAAATTGTCCCTTGTCTGAATGGCACTGCATGGCAACTGAAAGTTGCCCCTAGTCTGAATAGCACCGCAGCACTGCACGGCAACGGAAAGTTGCCCCTAGTCTTAATAGCGCCGCAGCACATGGCAACCAGTCCTCACAGTGACAATTACAACCGAATTCTCAAATACAGAGAAGACAAAGACTAGAACCGTCACATGGACACAGTCGAATTTGAAGTGTTTTACGGCTGGACTTCAAAATGAAGTTGCCTACGTATCCCAAACATGGGAATCAAGCCTTGCGTAGTTCAGGGGCTTAGGTACACTCGGGTATTAACCTCTCCTTTCGCGTTCTAACTTTTGCCAAGGCCGTTCCTTCTGGATTTTCGACCTTGCGAGCTTTGTTCTTCTTTTCTTTTCAATTCTTTTCATTTTTTTTCTTCTTTTTTCTTTTTTATCTTTTCTTTTCATTTTCTTCATTTTTCTTCTTTCTTTCTTTTTTCATTCTTTGCATTTTTCTTTTTTTTTTTTTTGTTCTTTTTCTTCTTTTTCTTGCTCTAACTTTTGTCTGGGTCGCCCTTCTGGGTTTTCGGCCTAGCGAGCCTCTCAAGGGTAAAAGCGTAGCTTTGTCCATGTCAAATGGTTTTGAGATCCAGAAGTGATCTGAATCCAGGAGAATGGCTGATGTTCGCTGACGATGCAGGAGTCCATCCAATGGGGGGCTAAATTTGCCCCTAGTGTTGTGGATAGGAACTCGGTTATCCTTTAGCAATACTATCATCTTGCCTCCTTTTTGGGATTTGGCATTCTTGCTGATCTTCATTAGCTTGAGCAATGAGCCCATTTTTGACTCTTCGAGCACATCTGACATTTTTGCCCCTAGTTCAAGGGCTGCTTTTGATCTAGCTTCCCAAGCTTCCTTTGATCACATATGATATTCTCGCCCCTAGTTCATGGGCTGCTTCTGATCCGGCCACACGGGCCTTACATTGTGGTTGACCGTTCAAGCATTCTGAATTAAGGTTCAAGGTTTGGAAACAAAGGGGTTGAGTCTCAAGGCTGAGAGCGATCCTAAGTTACACAATCTCAAGAGTGATTCCACACAGGTCTTTGTAGAACCACGCAAAACATTTTTTAAAATCTTTTAAGAAAGCGACTAATCGCTCGGGTCGAAGACAATGCAGAACCAATCTGGATCAAGCCAGGATCCTTCTCAGTACTCACATTAACAAACATGATCTCATTCATTAAGGGATTAGCATGCCTCTCTTTCTCTTACTTGATCAAATTTTTGCAAATCCCAAGGAATTCCTTCCTCTTTGTTTTCAACACATTGTTCGAAAAGTTTTGAAAAACCTAGGTCAATACAATGACTTAAAGGCACAAAAGAGTAGGTGAAATGCACTGCCGTTTCATTCAAACTTCTGGCACAACTGGCGCAAGGCAGAAGCAAACACAAGAGTGTGAAAATGACTGTTGTTTCATTCAAATCTGTTGGCATAACTGGCTCTAAGGCAGAAACAGACTCAAAAGAAAGCAAAAAGACAAACACAAAACAAGATAGTGATGTCCGAGGTAACACCCCCGGAATCACCCGACTCAACCGCAACAAGATTGACTCGATACAACAAGACAGACCCGACTGACTCAGTACAAAAAGACTGACTATATACAAAACAACAAAAGTGACCCAATACCCAAGTCAAAAAGTACAAAAAACTAGTATTATTATATTGCTCAAAACAGTGCGTGCCATTCCCACGTCTGGAGTAAATCGAGCGCCACCCGCAGCTGGTTCATCCCCCAATTACATGGTCACATTATCCCCCAAGTTTACCGATCCAGTGCCGATAGACTTTGCCGAGCTTGGCGCGACAATGACCCCGTTGTCAATCAAATCTTGCACTTCGTGGCGAAGACGAAAGCAATTGTCGGTGCCATGACCAGTTTGTTGATGGAAGGCACAATATTGGGCAGCATCATGCGTAGCCGAAAGAGGATTCGGGAGAGGCCGAGGCTTAAGGGGTTTGAGATGGCCTTGTCCAACAAAGATTTGGAGATCTTTGGACAAAGGCATATAGAGGGCATGGAAGACCCTCTAACCTCGGGGTTAGTACTTCAAAGTTTCTGGATTTTTGCTGGACGCACCAGCAAAGGGATTGGCAGGTGCTGGCCTGGTTTGCCGATCTCTTCCAAGTGCAGAATTAGAGCTCAAAAGATCGTTTCTGGTATGATGACCCTTCTCCCGGTTTTCCCCTTGCTTCGAACTACTCTCATTCTGAGTGACGAAAGTATCCTCCACAATCTTTGCAACAACTGGGAGCACTTGCTGTTTGTTTAGCCCTTCCGCTTTCAAAGCCTCAACAGCCCACAGAAGGTGTTCATGGGGATCAATGCCTGCCCCTACCTTGTTCTTACCACTGGCCTCCACTTGCCAAGGGATTGGCCTTCTTCCAATACAACCTGTCCTAAGATTGGGTAGCCTTTTGTCGTGATACTCCTAGCATATGAGGTGGCCGATGATGGAGCCAATGTCCCGGAGTCCAGATCTGTCACAGTTCTTTGAAGATCTTCAATTATTCTCATCAACTCAGAAGTAGTGGGTTCACGGGTTTGAGATGATTGGAGTTCAGGTGCACCCATCATGCATAAGTCCATGCTTTCCGGAATGAACACCTTAGGCTTGGGTAGATGGCCTGGGGTGATGTATATGATGGGGTCGAAGGTGGATGGTAGTATATGGATGAGGTTGAGGTGGGGAGGTGACGAGTCAGTACTAACCTGAGGTCCTTTGGGTAGAGCTAGGGTCTCTTTGTCAATAAGATCCTGAATCTTATGACGGAGGCGGATGCAACGGTTCGTATCGTGACCGTGTTGTTGATGATAGGCACAGTATTTAGCTGGGTTATATCTTGGTGGAAGAGGATTTGGAAGAGGTTGGAGTTCTAGGAGTTCTAGGTGCCCTTCTTCTCACAGCTTTTTCAAAGCTTGAGAGAGACTCATGTAAAGAGGATTGAACTTTCGGGCTTGGGCCCGATTTGAATTGGCGGGTTTTTGGCCATTGAAGGAAATGGTGATAGAGTCTACTTCTGAGCATTTTGCAGTTGTGCTACCATCAGTAGTAGCATTGGAACGGCGAACAACATTCTTCCGCAAAGGCTCATTATCTTCCACAAAGATTCCTTGTCTGATGGCATCCTCGATTTGAACCCCCATTTCATGAAGGGCTGGAAAGGTAAACAGAGGTAGGACGACCATCTTTTGCAACAGCTTGCCATGTAGATTTCGAATAATCATCCTGATCTGATCTTTGTCGGAAGGCCTTGTAGTCATCATTGAGGCCTTTGCTCTCCATCTCGCCACGAACTCTGAGAAACTCTCCTTTGGCTCTTGGTGGGTGACTTCGAGATCACGAGTTGTGACCTCGATCTGTGTATTGTAGGAGTATTGAGCAATAAAAGGCTCAACCAGCTCTTCCCAGTTCTGTTTCACAAAGTCCTCTAATTTCGCATACCAAATTGCAGCTACCCCAAACATGGTTCGACCGAATAGTGACAGCTTTTGGGCTGTGGTCAAACCCATTGGCCTTAGGATATCAGAAAATAGGTGGAGGTGCACCATTGGGTCTCTAGAACTATCGAAACGATCGATATGTGGCATCTTGAGCCGGTTCGGTAATGTCACTGCCGAATCGGTGTATCCATCCTCTATGTCCGGAATGGACTTCACACCCTGAGATTTCTTGAATAACTTTTCAAGCTTGCTTACTTTTAGTGTCGTGGGGTCCACCTCGAACTCAAAGGGAGAATCCGGGGGGTTGGTCTGTGCTTTGGATAGTTGGGGTAGGATTGAAGGCGAAGCCGGCCCTGTTGGAATATCCATATCGTCCTGGACAATAGCTGTCTCCCGGAGTATTGGCACTGTTGGTGGGGGAGGAGCTTGGTGTGAAGCGGATGCGCCGGTTTGCTGTTGTAGCCTGGCAATTAACTCTGCCCATTGAGCCATGACTTCGGTCTGTTGTTTGGAAAATTCTGTTTGACGAACAGCATCCTACTGCATGGTTTTCATACTTTCCTGGAGCTGACGCATCATCTCTTCCATGCTAACTGAAAACTGCTGATCTAACTGAATAAGTGTGTATCCCCTTTCTGAGGTGAAAACAGATATCTCAGCCCAACTGCGCACAGGTGAGGTAGATAATGATCACTGATCCGAAGACTGTTGAACTGATGATCTATGCCTGACTGGCCTTTTTACCCTGCCTCTGGCAAAGGAACACTGATTGCCCTTGAACTAAATCTCTGACCTGACAAAGTCTATCAGCAGAAGTCCAATGTACCCGGGGGTTATCGAAGCCTTCTGAAGCTATGGTTCCCAAGACTACCCTAGCAAAAGAGAAAACAAGCAGCATCTCAGCCCAATTTCACCAGAACAGATATGAGCAAAGCTGAATGACTGTGCTCTCCACTGAATTCTACCCCAAAACTGAATCTGATACCCGCAGATATAACTAATTCTCAAAACACTGATACCGATGCCCGCAGGCCTGATACCCAGACTTGCAAACTGATATATGCATTCATGTAGAGACACACTCTAAAAGCACATAACAAACAAGTGAGAGCCAAAAACACCCCTATGGAGGGGTAGGGTTTCTCTATCCTATTTGTCAGGAGCTAGGGTTTCACTATGCACACAGCGGTTTCACACAACCTACAACAGGGTAAGCAACTTGTCCTAGTTTGGAATGGTCACTATGGATTCCGAATATGCACTAGGTCGAATGGTCAAAAAGGGTGCCCCGGTAAAAATCGAGGTTTGTGTTCCCATCGTGGCAGAGCCTATAGCCGGTCAGCCTTATGGCATGCAGCCTCCGGCAAACCATTCAGGAATAGCAGATGGCAAACACGGTGACCTAGGCGCACCAATGCACATGCAATGCAAAGAAACACATAAGTGCAAACAAAACAAAATATCATGAGTTCGAGTCAAGTTCTCTAATTCCCCAGCAGAGTCGCCAGAAACTGTAGACGTCCCCGAACGTCTAGGGAAAATCCCGTTTTGTTCATTGGGGCTTACTACAGTTCAGACTCAATGTCACAGTCCTGTATCTAATCTCGCAGAGTGCAATACATGACCGATGAATCATCAAAGAGTCCAAATCAGGCAAATCGTTTTGAAAAACTGATTTTTAGAAAGAAGTGCCAAGCATGGACTGCTTTGCCAGATACAGAGTCACCACCTAAATATTTTATTTTGGGAGAATTTAGGAAACCCGGACTCATGCCTAAGGCCACGTGTCCGTCATCACCAAAGTTGCCTCGGCTCGGGAACTTGGGTACGATTGGGGAAGGTCACTTCGTGAGCACCCCTACTCGGCCGATCAAAGATCGGCCTCTACTAACCATGATATCGAGTTTTGAAAACATTATGTGCTCTTATTCTGGTTATTAGCCTAGAATTACTATGTGATGCGCACAGCATACAAGTATAGTCTGGATTGCCTAAGTTGGAACAAAGCATCGCATATCCGATTGTTTTGAAAATGGATTGAAGTTTGCTACTCGCAAGTAGGCTAAAACACGGGTTTCGACAAATTATTCCAACTCAAGCAACCCAACCTTCACCCACAGGCATTCAGACAGTTATATCATATAAGCACATAGTCTCATGGTAAGCATGCTATCATGGCAGTCACTCACACACATGCAAGAATGCTAAAGCATAACACTTACCGAGTACTCCGAGCCAAAAAAGAAGCTAATTAGAAAACATGCATGAATCCTAACTATGCTGAGATGCCTAATGCAACACATGCAAGAATGCAACTAAAATAGGCTCGGCTATTCTCAAATGGCATATGAGATGCAACAATCGATACATGTATTCAACTTGGAATTGAAATACAATGCAGTTAGCATGATGCACCGAGCCCGGTGCATGCAATATAGATGAATGATGTAAACATGCGAGCATAAGTTTGCTAATTGAAACATGCCCTAAACTAACCATCAAAAGCTAGTAAATAAAAGGGAGAAAGACGTGGGGTTGGAAGACATTCACACACGCACGCACACTTATTACAACATTGCCCTCCTCGGAGGGTCCGAATAAATAATACAAAATCGAAGTAACTAATTATTACACAATACTAGCTAATTAACAAATTAACTAAACTAGTGCTGGAGCCGGATAAATAGAAGAGTCGGAAGGTGCGCACCCCAGAAATCAGATATTATTCGGCTCCATATTGCGTGACTAGGATGCCGAATACGTTAGGAATGCCGAATAGGAATAGCCGAAGATCGGTAGCTCCGAATAAATAAAAGGGGAATGGGATAAAAGTAGGCTCAGGCCCCGAGGACCAAAAAGCAAGTATAAATATAATAACCACAGATTTAGAAAGGTATGTAACAATCACTTTTTGCTTAACTTAATAAATAAGCTATTTTGAGTACAAGAACTGACTGGTCCGTCGGAGTGCTAATTCCGGCACCCCCGACCGGAGTGTTTGTGTCTTTTCAGGTGACTAGCTAAGGATCACTAGTGTCTCCCAAGATCTGAAGAGTATTTCCAAAACCACTTCCCCACAACTAGCACCGTCTGTGGGAATACTCAAATACATCCATGGCAAGCGTGACTGAATATCCTCCGATAGCCACTGACGAGACCACACAGAGAGATGACCTCACCCCAGCGAACTCGCTTGGACCAAAAACCATCGCAGCAAGACTTGCCTTAGACCTGTGCTCATCTTCAAACCCAACACAGAAGACAATACCAGTGACCATGGCACAAGCTAGGCAAACCAAACAGAGGTTGGACAACATCACCGCTGAGAACGAACGCCTTCGTTGCGATCTGGCCTCGAAAATAGCAAAATCCAAACAAACAGTGCGCCAGGCTTCTGAGCAACCCCCTAGGGCAGATGATCGACAATCTCGAGCCCGACAGCAAGAAACTGACGGCCGCTATGCCTCAACAGATCATCTTGAGGAGTTGGCAAAGGACGAATGTCTCCAACAATGCGTCCATAGGAGTGTGATCAAAACACCTGCCCTTCCGAATGATGCATTTTCGCTTGACACCGTCCACATGATATACAGCCTGCCAACAACCCCGGCCATACATGCGATCCAATCACATCCAGGCCCCCAACAACAACTCACACCAGCAAAGCGATCCCGCAAAACGCCAAGTATCACCTTTGACGACTCTAATTTGATTGGCTTAACACTCCCTCACATCGATCCATTGGTCGTTGAGCTACGTATAAATCGATTCACCGTCGAATGCGTTCTTATCGACCAGGGCAGTACTTCAAAGGTTATGTACTGTAAAACCTTCGTCAAACTCGGATTCAATGAGTCAGACCTGAGTCCAGCTCCTTATCCACAATTCGGCTTCAATGCCAATCCAGAGTACCCATTGGGAAATATCAGCTTACCCGTCCGAGCAGGTTCCAGAACGGTGGATGTGGAATTCTTGGGCGTCAGGTTGCCATCGCCATACAATCTCATCATGGGGCGATCGTGGTTGCATACCTTGCAAGCCGTCCCAAGCACCTATCATCAATTGCTACGTTTCCCAACAAAACACGGCATTGAGCAAATCCGCGACTCCCAGAAATCGGCACAAGCATGTTATATCCTTGCCGCCAAAACGCCAAAGGAACTTCAAGTAAACTCTATTGAGGTGCCAAATCAGGAGATCCTTGATGACGTTGGGCGGCATCCAAATGAGAATGCCACGGAAGGTTTAGACCGAGTTGACATCGATGGAAGCCCAGAAAAGTTCTTCATGATCGGCGCTTCTCTGAATCAGGCCGACAGGCAGCAGCTGATCTCTTTCTTGCTCAACAATCTCGACGTCTTTGCGTGGACTCTATATGAAATGCCGAGAATAGACCCGTCAGTTTCACAGCACCATCTGAACGTCGATCCCAAATGTAAACCGATCATTCAGAAAGGCCAGCGGTCAGCCGCAGAGCACACTTCCACTGTTGTTGAGGAGATAGACAGACTGCTTGACGCCGGGCAATTAGAGAAGTCACTTATCCTACGTGGCTCTCCAATATAGTGGTGGTGAAGAAGAAAAATGGGACTTGGCGAGTGTGCGTCGATTTCACGGATCTGAACAAAGCTTGCCCCAAAGACTGTTTTCCTCTACCCAGAATCGACCAGCTTGTCGATGCAACGGCACGCCATCAACGCATGAGCTTCCTCGATGCTTACAGAGGCTACCATCAAATCGCCATGCATCCAGATGACCAGGACAAAACTACATTCCTCACCCCAAGAGGAACCTACTGCTACAAAGTTATGCCTTTTGGGCTGAAGAATGCAGGGGTAACCTGCCAAAGACTGGTCACCACCATGTTCAAAGAGCAATTCGGCCACACTATGGAAGTATACATCGACAATATGGTGGTCAAGTCTAAAGAAGAATAGAATCATATAGCCAATCTAGAAAAGACATTCAGCATCTTACGCAAATACAGAATGCTGAACGCTTCCAAGTGTGCATTCAGAATCGGCTCTGGCAAATTCCTAGGTTACATCGTCAATCACCAAGGAATCGAAGCCAACCCGAGGCAAGTCACAACAATCTTGGAACTCGGCTCCCCCCGTTCAGTAAAAGAAGTCCAAAAGTTGATAGGGATGGCCGTTGCACTCAACAGGTTCATCAGCCGGTCTACAGATCGCTGCCGACAATTCTTTCAAACATTATGGGAAGGTAAGGCTTTTGAATGGTCCACCGAATGTGAAACAGCTTTCAACGGACTCAAGACCTACCTCCGCTCAGTACCTCTCTTGACGACACCCGCTGCTGTTGACCCGCTCATTCTATATCTGGTAGTTTCCGATAGGGCCGTCAGCGCCGTACTGCTAAAAGAGGAGGAGGGGGAGCAACGGCCAGTGTATTATGTGAGCAAGGCAATGGTTGACGCCGAAACACACTACCTTTTGCTGGAAAAACTCATCTTAGCCCTAGTCACGGCGGCAAGAAAATTAATGCATTACTTCCAGGGACATAGCATTGGGGTGCTAACAAATTATCCCCTCCAATCAGTACTACGGAGTGCAGAAGCATCAGGACGTGTTTCAAAATGGGCTCTTGAACTCGACCAATACGACATTCAGTTTTTACGTAAAATCACAATCAAGGGGCAGGTGTTGGCCGACTTTGTTGTCGAATTCACCGGCGAGCTTGCCAACCTCAAACCTGACGAAGTTCGACCAAAGGCTGAAGTTCGACCAAAGCCGAACTGGAGAATTTATGTCGGGGATATTTGGCAATTATACTGTGATGGATCGTCTAACCAAAGGGGCAATAGCGCCAGAGTTGTAATCATGTCTCCAGACGGCGCAATAATTGAGCAGGCCGTCAAGTTTGGCTTTAAAGCATCAAATAAGGAAGCTGAATACGAAGCCCTTCTAGCCGGTCTGCGGAATGCGCACCTTCTCGACGCTCGGCGTCTGCTTGTGTTTTGTGATTCAAAATTGGTAATCAGTCAGCTAAAGGGGGAGTACGCGGCAAGAAACGACCGTATGGTGGCCTACATGAAAACGGCCAATTCCTTGTTGGCAAAATTTGACCATCATGAACTGAACCAAATAACACGCGACCAGAACACACACGCGGATGCCTTGGCGTGCCTAGCCTCCGCCATCAATTTTGAGATCAAACGGACTATCGAAGTAGGCATCATCCCGGAGCCGAGTATTGGCCCTTCGGAGGAAATCCATGTCAACGTTATAGAATCCGCACCAAGCTGGATAGACCCCATTGCTGCATTCCTCTCTTCTGAACAACTCCCAGAGGACAAAAAAGAAGCACACAAGTTGAGGAATAAAGCCCTGCGATACTATCTAGATCCACAAGGAGGGCTTTATAAAAAGTTCCTCTCTGGTCCATATTTGGAATGCGTGCACCCCGACAGAGTGGAGGAGCTTCTGACAGAGATACATGAGGGCAGTTGTGGTGCCGATTCTGGCGGACGCTCCCTGGCCCAT
This sequence comes from Camellia sinensis, assembly GCF_004153795.1. NCBI lineage: Eukaryota > Viridiplantae > Streptophyta > Magnoliopsida > Ericales > Theaceae > Camellia > Camellia sinensis. Next base: position 810,091 of record NW_021028847.1, on the reverse strand, counting down.
CGAGCTATAACAGAAGGGTATTATTGGCCAACAATGAGAGTTGACGCGGAGAGTTATGTAAAAGAATGCCAACAGTGCCAAAAGTTCTCCCCACTAACCCATCTGCCTGCCGAAGGGTTGAACTCTATCACCAGCCCATGGTCGTTTGCTCAGTGGGGACTTGATATCGTACGACCATTGCCGAGGGCCCCAGGTAACAAGCGATTCTTAATCGCCGCGACAGATTACTTCACAAAATGGGTCGAAGCGGAGGCTTTAACACATATACGAGATGCTGACATTAAATGCTTTGTATGGAGAAACATCATAACACGGTTCGACATTCCGAGAGCTCTCATCTCAGACAATGGCACACAGTTCGATTGTGGCGTATATCGAGAGTTGTACAGCAAATATAGCCTACCCCCAAAGCAATGGTCAAGCTGAAGCCTCTAACAAATCCATCTTGGACAGCATCAAAAAGAGGCTGGAAAAAGCTAAAGGCAAATGGGTCGAAAAATTGTCGTGTATTGTGGGCTCATTGTACTACGCCGAGGAGATCCACTGGAGAAACGCTGTTTGCTCTATGCTTTGGAACCTAGGCAATCTTATCCCTGGAAATCGGCCTCCCAACTCTAAAATCGCAAGTTTTTGATATGGGCCAAAACGACATGATGTTTGCCCTGGATCTGATTCTAGTCGAAGAACGAAGAGACCGTGCCCTGACATCCATGGCATGGTATCAGCAGCAGCTCGCCAAGTCGTATAATCAGCGAGTTCAGTTGCGCCGATACACGTAGGAGAGTTGGTCCTAAAGAAGGTACTTCCAGCCGACCGAAGACCGACCGATGAAAAATTGGGTCCAAACTGGGACGGCCCCTATCAGATAGAATCCATCGCAGGAACAGGAGCATATCGGCTCTCAGACATGTCAGGAAGAAGCCTGCCACGGCCTTGGAATTCAACACATTTACGTAAATTCTATCATTGACCCGACTTGTAGGCTTGATACTTGTACATATTCCACCGTTGCAATACAAAGCTTCTCGTTTTCTCAAGCTCGCTCCCAAGCCTTTAAGGGCCGATTAAGCCTTCTAAGGCCAAAATAAAGTCTCCGGATTCGGAGCCCTCTTTTGGTGCATGACACCTTAGGGCCGATCGCCCTTCATGGATATCACGATTGGCCAAATTAAAGTCTCCGGATTCGAAGCCCCCTTTTGGTGCATGACACCATAGGGCCGATTAAGTCTCCGGATTCGGAGCGCCCTTCGTGGATATCACGATTGGCTAAATTAAAGTCTCCGGATTCGGAGCCCCCTTTTGGTGCATGACACCTTAGGGCCGATTAAGTCTCCCGATTCGGAGCGCCCTTCGTGGATATCACGATTGGCCAAATTAAAGTCTCCGAATTCGGAGCCCCTTCGTGGATATCACGATCGGCCAAATTAAAGTCTCCGGATTCGGAGCCGCTTTTGGTGCATGACACCTTATGGCGGATTAAGTCTCCGGATTCGGAGCCCCTTTTGGCGAATGACATCTTAGGGCCAATTAAGCCTCTTAAGGCCGATTAAGACTCCGAATTTGAAGCCTTTGTGAGATGCATTCGGACCACTCCAATGGCCGAATAAATATTCACTGAGAATTGTTCTTAATTCGAGCCGGTCAATGCATGTTTAAACATTTGCACCACACAACACAAAACTTGCCAGTAAGTTGAAATAATACGTTTAATTATGCACATAACATTTCGAGACTAAATACGAACGTTGAAACAAAAGAAATTCTATTTGTTCGGCGCGAAGTCTGTTCTCGCATTCCAAAGTCTATTTATTCGGCACTCTCATCGTCGCTCTTCTCAATTTCAAAATCGGAATAGGGTAAGTAGTGACGATGATATAGGGGCGAAGCCGAATCAATGCCCACGGCTTTGAGAGCCTTCTCGGTTTGAAGGGCCTTGATCCAACCGTGCTTGAATCCACGATTTTCACATCGGCAGACCTCCTCAGCAAGGTCTCATTTGGTCTTCTCTATCCCGACCTTCAGGCCGTCTTGAAACCCCTTTTCATAACTCAAGGTCCGTTGGGTCACTCTCTCCTTAACGACCAATTTAGATTGACCGGCCGCCACCGACGCGCTCGTTTGAACATTCTTCAGCTCCCGAAGCTCACGCTCAGCCTTTTCTGCGCGAATCTCCAGACTGCGATTCCTTTCGTCCTTTCTCTCACTCTCACGTCGCGCTTCCTGCAGACGCATGCCGACTTCGTAAGCAGTATATAGTCCTTTCACGGCCCCATGTATGCCGTCTCGAAATACTTCAAAATCTTGATGTCCAACCATCGATTGTTGGACTTCCGGCGGGAAGATCTGTCCAGCGAATTCGACTGCCACACCTGGGTCTTTAATGATAGAATCCGCCTCCGTCATTGGTCTATTCCTTACAAAAATTACAAAAATCAACGGTCGTGGCGTCACATCAAGCTCGATTCTCGATCGCGGGCGCAGAGAATTTCCCCGCTATTGCATGTCCTTTCAAAGCGATCTGCTTCGACAACTAAGAGACTGCTGTGTTTCTCGATCCTTGGACGTCCTTCTTCCTGTACGCATAGGCTCGCTACTGTGACTCATTGCAGCGTCTAATTCAGCTAATCTTCGTCCCTCCCAAGTTGCCTAAATGGAAATAAGTAGGGCCTCTGGCGTGCACCCGCACTATTTATCCTTCAATGTAAGCAGCTCTCCCGAGGCAACGTCAGTAATCCCAAACGTCAAAAGATGGATGACAACTATCCAGCCCACGAATTAGGCCCATTCGGCTTCCCAAGCTCCCACCCTGGCCAAGGCAAGGGCAGATTTACTAATCTAGTCGGCCATGTTTTCAAGCGCAAGCGCCGATCAGTCTGTGCCTCAGCCAGCCCAAGAGCTAGGCCCATTTGGCTTCCCAAGATCGCGCCTTAGCGAAGGCAAGGGCAGATTTACTAATCTGGTCGGCCATGTTTTCAAGTGCAAGCGCTAATCAGTCTATGCCTTAGCCAGCCCACGAGTTAGGCCCATTCGGCTTCGCAAGCTCGCGCCCTAGCGAAGGCAAGGGCAGATTTATTAATCTGGTCGGCCATGTTTTCAAGCGCAAGCGCCGATCAGTCCGTGCCTCAGCCAGCCCATGAGTTAGGCCCATTCGGCTTCGCAAGCTCACGCCCTGGCCAAGGCAAGGGCAGATTTACTAATCTGGTCAGCCATGTTTTCAAGCGCAAGCGCTGATCAGTCTGTGCCTCAACCAGCCCACGAGTTAGGCCCATTCGGCTTCCCAAGCTCGCACCCTGGCCAAGGCAAGGGCAGATTTACTAATCTGGCCGGCCATGTTTTCAAGCACAAGCGCAGATCAGTCTGTGCCTCAACCAGCCCACGAGTTAGGCCCATTCGTCTTCGCAAGCTCGCGCCCTGGCGAAGGCAAGGGCAGATTTACTAATCTGGTCGGCCATGTTTTCAAGCGCAAGCGCTGATCAGTCTGTGCCTCAGCCAGCCCACGAGTTAGGCCCATTCGCCTTCACAAGCTCGCGCTCTGGCCAAGACAAGGGCAGATTTACTAATCTGGTCGGCCATGTTTTCAAGCGCAAGCACCGATCACTCTGTGCCTCAGTCAGCCCACGAGTTAAGGCCCATTCGGCTTCCCGAGCTCGCGCCCTGGCCAAGGCAAGGGCAGATTTACTAATCTGGTCAGCCATGTTTTCAAGCGCAAACGCCGATCAGTCTGTGCCTCAGCCAGCCCACGAGTTAGGCCTATTCGGCTTCGCAAGCTCGCGCCCTGGCGAAGGCAAGGGCAGATTTACTAATCTGGTCAGTCATGTTTTCAAGCGCAAGCGTCGATCAGTCTGTGCCTCAGCCAGCCCACGAGTTAGGCCCATTCGGCTTCGCAAGCTCACACCCTAGCTAAGGCAAGGGCAGATTTACTAATCTGTTCGGCCAAATACCTAAGCTAAGCAGCCGATCTAGCCGTAACCGAAAGCAATATCATTCATCAACAACATTTTCCTTAGCAAGTTGAGCACAACTCATGAAATTTTATATACGCAAATTACTAAACAAAAAGCTACAAGCCCGCATGAAAATGCCTAGCAAAAAACTATGGCTGTAGCAACACATGAAAAATACCAAATTAAAAACTATAAAAATACATTCGATATCCTAAAAACTATATCAGTCGCCCAGATCAGTCATTGGAATCAGACTCCAATGGCTCAACATCCACTTGCTCATATGGTATTTTCATAATCAATGAAACTTTAGCAGTAACAAGGGCTTTGCGCCAGCCATATTTGAATCCCCGATTTTCAAACTTTGGGACTTGGTCCAAATACTCGGCGAGTCCAACAATTTTCCTGGCCTCGAATACTTTGGAAGCCTCCGAGTCGGCTATTTCCTTCGCCGCCTTCATTTCAGCCAACTCAGCCTCCAGTTTGGAGACCACCTTCTGGGCCAATTTGAGCGCATCTTTGCTCCCGTCCGCCACCTTCTCGGCATCCGATCATAATGGATCCGCGCTACGAGCCCTCTACACCTCGGCCTCGGCCCTTGAGGCTTCCTTGTTCGCCCTCAAAGCTTTGACCTCGGCCCTTCTCCTCTGGCCCTCAACTTTCTTTCGTAAATGACCAATCTGTTCGACGGCGTCGCGATGGTGACGGCCCATATCTGCTATCCTTCCGACGGTCTACAAAACAAGAATTTAAAACCGTAACTTCAACAGTATTTGGATTAAGTGAAGCAAAGTCCGAATATGTACCAAAAGCGCCGATTGGGCGGCTAGTGCTATCGCATTCAGATCTGGCTCTACCCAGAAAACCTCCCTGTCAGACGGCAACGACACGGACGTAGCCAAGCTGAATGCGACTTCTGGATCTTTAAGCGCCGAAGCATCAGAAGAAACCGGCATGTTTTTTATCATCGGCTGAATGACAAAAGGAACGATCACATTCGATCCCTCTAATCAAGGACGTTTACCGCCTTGTTCTTCAGAGTCGGCCTCAAATTTGGCAGGGCGTTTCTCTGCCTCTTCCTCAACTTCTTGGCCGTCTTGCACGATCAAAGTAGATTCGGCATTCTGATTTTTTGCCATCTCCACCTCAATAACGCGCAAGGACTCTGATTCGCTAATAGGAAGGGAGAGTTGAGATTCGATGACGGGTGGTACTTCAAACGGAAGGGCCTCCGCTCTTCGCCGTGCGGCCAACCTTTCCGCCTTCGCCTTCCTGGCAAGTTTTGTCAGGCTTAACCCGGCCATGCCTTCGGGGCCTACGGCAGGAAGATCCTCTAAGCCATGAAAAACGCCGTCAAGTGAAAGATCCCCTCGGCCCGAAGTGGATGGAGGATCGGCCGAATTCAATACCTTGTCAGACTCGATTTCGTACTGATCTGATTCGATAACATTAGCTATATCCCGCTCCGAATCAGACCTTTCAAAACCAACCTGCCTCAGGTTTTTGAAGTCGGACAAAATAAGAGCGATAAGAGTATCTTCACCCTTCGGAACCGGGATATTTTCCGCCACCGAGAAGGTCGTATATGTCGGCTCATAACGAAGCAGAACCTGGGCCGCCCTCCCTTGTTTCTGAAGACTTCGACGGCCGAAATACTTGAGCGCAACTTTGATATCCGAAAGAACGGCGTCGTCAGTCGAAGACTGGACTTTCTTCAAATCGTTCCCTGCACAACAACAAAAATGAACAAATAATAAAAGCGAGAAGGCAATCGGCCATCTGGCTCGCCCCTCCTTCTAGGAATAGGGTTGACGTGATCCTCCCCTTCGCCAAATTCCCAGTTACCCTGGACAACGACCATAACATCATCAACTCGTTTCCCAGAACTGGAAAGCATAGTAATTAGCTGATGGTCGATATCCTTGGCCCTAAGGAAGAAATGTCTGTGCTGACCAAAAGACTTAGCCAAGGCATAGCAATGCCGGATGGCTAGAATGCCAAGGTTAATTCTAAGGCGACGGTTGAATGCTATAACCCCCATTATAATTCTAAAGAAATTCACATTGAATTTGGAAGGGATTAAACCCCAATGGCGAAGCACAACCCTGAGAAACGGGTGAAGGGGAAAACGGACTCCACCCTCTGCGATTGACAAAAAAGGAAAGACAATCAAGGTTTTGTCCTCCCTCTCCATATTAAGAGTGTCGTCTGCCACAAACGATAGACGGACATCATCAGGAATGGAGAAATGGCGTTTAAAGCCAGCAATTCAATCTGACGAGAGGAGGTCTTTTAAATGTTTCGCCATACCCTACAGTTTATAAGAACATGCCAAGGAAGGAATAAACCAGCAAGAGTCTTCGAGGCAAGGAAGGAGAGAACTTACAAAGGACGAAGAGGATATCGGAGAAGAGAGTTGCAGGGACGATTTAAAAGGCAATCCAGCGATGAGCGTCATAAAATACATACTCGAAAGGACGTCAAAATTTTAAATCGCAATAAATAGACGCGTATGAGAGGGCGGGAAGTCGACACGACAACCGAAAGGGGTGTGCTTACATATCTGCATAAGGATAAGGCCAACCACCGAATTTTGGCTCTGGCTTTTCGAAATTCGGAACCAAGCACTCCAGCCAACTGTCGTTGGTAAAGTACTTGGGGGGCAATTGTGGGAGCCGGATAAATAGAAGAGTCAGAAGGTGCGTACCCCAGAAATAAGATATTATTCGGCTCCATATTGCGTGACTAGGATGCCGAATACGTTAGGAAGGCCGAATAGCCGAAGATCGGTAGCTCCAAATAAATAAAAGGGGATTGGGATAAAAGTAGGCTCAGGCCCCGAGGACCAAAACGCAAGTATAAATATAAGAACCACAGATTTAGAAAGGTATGTAACAATCACTTTTTGCTTAACTTAGTAAATAAGCCATTTTGAGTACAAGAACTGACTGGTCCGTCGGAGTGCTAATTCCGGCAACCCCGACCGGAGTGTTTGTGTCTTTTCAGGTGACTAGCTAAGGATCACTAGCGTCTCCCAAGATCTGAAGAGTATTTCCAAAACCACTTCCCCATAACTAGCATGTAAACTAAATGAAAGTGGGCTGCCTCGGCTCTGTTTTGGATGACAATGGATGCATGCATGGTCGAGTCGCCATGCCGAGAAATCCATCGCGATGCCCTGACTCGCCTTTGTTTGCAATTGAACTCAGAAATTTGCACAAAGCTCTAGAAGGCTGAAACTCCACCCTGGGAAGCTGTGGGAATGCTGCCGACCAGCCCTTGGCCTTAGAGACCACCTGCCAACCACCTTTTGTGGTGGAGACCAAAAGAGGTGGTCGGCCTGCCAGAAAAGCTAGTCGGTCGACCAGTTTCTGCCTCATGTTCTTGGTTTTCTACAACACAAAGCAAGAGAGAGGCATAGCAAGGTATTTTCAACAAATGTGCGCATGACCACTCTCCCCATCATTGCACAAGCTCCAGAGAGTGTAGTCTTCAATCCTTATGCCATCAATCATGCATCCCGATGCATGATGACCGAGGAGTCAGATTGCACGACTTGATGTAAAATGAATGCACAAATGAACACAATAAGGCCTAAACTCCATCATGGGTAATCCAGAGCATCGGTGACCGAGAATCGAGGCACGTTTCGTCACTTAGAGTATGAAACGTCCCTCATTTCCCATGTTTGGCCTAAACCCTATTCCAAACACAATGCAATATACATGGAATGGCATGGCATGCAAACACAATGCAACAACTACCATGCAATCCTAAACGAAATGCAAATAAGACATGCAAACATGCAAGGAAAGACATGCAAAGGTGCAACTAGCATACGTAATGTAAGATGGACTTAAACTAAAATGAATGGGCCTCAACCACACTCAAATCAGTGGCCAAACATGATGAAAATGAAACAACAAAACACATGCAAACATGCGAGATGCAAGGGACCGAACCTAAAGCACCAAATGCAACTCTACCAAAGCATGGCAAGGATGAAATATGGAATGCAACAACACATTTTCCAGCTCTGAAATGACATACAAAGTGGCTCCAAATCATGCAAATAGCTCACACAATGCATGCTAGAAGGCTCAAATACCAAAACTAGTAAAGCACATTATCAATAAAGCCCAAAAACCCACTGAAACATGATCAATACATGCAAGAATGACATGCTCCTTTGATAGGCTGTAAAGAGGGTTGTTCTACAATGCAAGATGGACACCTAAAATGGCAAAATGGGCTCTGGATAAAGCTAATGCAGGTCCTAAAACCCACCAAAAATGGCCTGAAACATGGCTTGGAAGCATGAAAACAAGGGCTCCTTTGTTAGGCCAAATATGCTAGTAAACAAGACAAGGGGTGAGAGGGTCACCCCTCTCTGATTTTGGTGCTCAAAATAGCATGCTAGCCACTGAAAATCCACTGGATTTCAGTGGCTAAAAGGCCAAACAAAGGCCAACGCAAATGCTCTAAGGCATGGCCCAAAACAAGATGAAATGAAGCATGCAAGGGGGGAGACGACCCCCAACAGAAAAATGGTCTTAAACAAACATAAAAAGGACCTCAAAAAAAGACCTTTTTTAGTTGACAACAAAGCTCAAATATGCTTTCAAGTATGGCTAAAAGATGGTGCAAAATAAAGCTTAAAAAAGGAGAATGAGTGTTACCCTTGAAGCTCAAGAAGACCAGCAACCTCTGGACCAAAACTCAACCTTTAGCCTCTAAAAATGGCCTCCAAGAAGCTTAGACCAATGGTGGAAGGGTTAGGCTATGGAGTTGTATGCAAAAGGGTCAAGAACTTCACACTTTAGGGCTCAAAGGAAGAGATACAAAGAGAGAAATATAATTTTCCTTCCAACGAAATCTCAACCCTCTACAAGGAAAGGGAGGCCTCCCTTTATAGACAAAAAAGTCTAAAGCTTCTCACAGAAGCTTCAAACCAAGGGCAAACATCCTCCATACACGTGTATGGAGGATCCAGTCTATGCCCTCCAGCTGGCACAACTGGAATCAACTCACAGAGACAAAACTGAGGTAGGCCGACCAGTTCAGGGGTTTGGCCGACCATTTGCCTTGGTCGGCCGACCAGGTCAAAAGGGTTGGGTGGTCGGCCAGCTACTTTTTATGGTCGACCGGAAAGAAAGGTGGTCCGAGGGTGGTGTCCAAGTCCAAAAAGTGGTCAACTAGTGTCCAAAATGAAGCCCCAGAAGTCAGCTTTCCAATGGCACCAACCTTGCATCAAAATTCCAACTATGCAAAAAGTTATGCATGTTTTGGTGAAGCCGCGCAGATTTGGTCCAACCGGATTGATGCCCTACTTCAACCAACCATATCTCCCCCGTCCGGACTTGGCTTTAGGAGATTCTTGAGTGCAAAATGAAGCCCCAAAAGTAAGATTTCCAAGGTGGTGGCCTCATAGCTAAAATCCCAGTGTATAGACAGACAGGCGTGATTTAGCGAGGACCGCGCGTCTCTCTCTCTTAGCGATTCAAACCCACCTTCTTCTTCAACTTGGTTTCTTCCCTCTTCTCCAATTTTCTTCAACTCCAAACCCCTAAACAAGGTGTTTTGAAAGATTTTTCAAAGATTTTAACTCTCTTTCATTCATTTCCAGTCCATCCTTGCTCAGTTTACCGAAAAGCGCAACATTTAACGAAATGCGAGCGTCGAAACATCATAGGAACTTTATTTTCAAAACATTTTGAAAGAGAGGGTTTCAAGGTCTAAAATCTTTCGATCAAGATTGTTTTGGTCCAAAAGGGGTATGAAGTTGAGATTTGACTCTCTCCTTGTCGAAGAAACTGAACCTTTGCCCTACACACCTTCATCACCGAGTAAACCATTAGTAGCGCCCAAGTCTTAAGGGCGGTCAAAATGGGGTGTCTACAGCGGCCACGTTCGGGATGGCAGTTACGGGCCATATTAGTGTTCCTATGGCTATTTTATACTAGATTTCATAACTGGTTGGGTCTGTAATGGCTTGTCTTTTCTTAAAAGTTACCACCATCGCATAGCATGTACCTGTCCACAAAATCCCACAAGAAATGATTGGGTTCGGAGCATCCATTTTGGAAGGGGTGATGACATTTGGTTTGCTCCACACGGTCTACACATTGGGGACCCGAGACGTAGTCCATTGAGAGATTTAGACCCTTAGCAATCGGGTTCATTGTAGGAGCCAATGTATTCGCATCCGGGCCATTTATGTGCGGGTTAATGTACCTGGGTCTTCTCTTGTTGGAGGGAGTTTCAAAAACCATGTAGTCTATTGGGTCGGACCTTTGATCAGTGCAGCTCTTGCTGGTATCATATATGATAATGTGGTCTTTCCAATTCAAGTACCCGGCATAGCAAATAGAGTTTGGGTTTACTTAAATGCAGGAAAATATTCATTTTATTTTATTTTATTTTATTTTGACAAACAAAAATTAAAATATTCTATATAATGAAATTATGATCATTTATTGAAACAGATTTAAATAATGAAATTATGTTCATCTATATAAGGAAACAAAGATCATCTATATAATGAAACATATTTATTTACTCTGTATTATAGATGTGTGAATTTATTTCATTAGCACAGATTTTTACGAATCAACAATTAGGATGCAGAAATGATTAGGAAACAGAAATTAAAATATTCTATGTAATGAAATTATGATCATTTATTGAAACAGATTTATATTATGAAATTATGTTCATCTATATAAGGTAACAGATTTATTGACATTATATTAATTTTAGCATTTTTAATTAATTTGCAGTGAGGTTTTATGACATCATATGTTGTCATGAATTTTTTACGAAATATCATGTGATATGTGTTAGTTTTTGATTGATTTAATTCCAATGTTATTTTTTGATTGATTTAATTCCAGTTTCCAAAAATTTTCAATATATGTTTATCCCTTTCCCAATATGTATGCATTCACTAGTAACATACTAGCTCTATATGCAGGATTCAAATATAGCGATCCCGGTTGTCCCTTTACTGTTCTGTTGTGTTCCGGACTCGGTTCCGTGAAGTTGGTAGTGGTATCTATCTTGTTGCCGTCCTTTAATTCCACTTGATTGAGTTTTAGGATGTTTTGAGCAGGGTTGTTACAGGTTGGTTAGGCCTTGGTTTCAATTCTTTGTTGTCCAGTTTTTAGGTGATCCGCTCGAGCGGGTCTTCTTGCGCTCGAGCGGGGATTGCACACCTCCAATATTTCGTGTTCCTGTAAAACTTCTACAGATGTGATTTTTACGCTCGAGCGGTAGCGCTCGAGCGGGTTTGGTGGCGCTCGAGCGGGTAGTACTTTCTAGGTATAAGTTCTGGGAGGTGGAAATCTACGCTTGAGCGGATTGGGTTTCGCGCTCGAGCGGAAGTGCTTTATTCTTGTGTCTTGGCGCTCGAGCGGGCCTTATTGCGCTCGAGCGTGTTCAAATTTTTGTTCTTGGCGCTCGAGCGTTGTGTTCTCCGCTCGAGTGGGTCATGCGTATATGAGTTATCCGCTTGGTGATTTTAAATCACTTTTTTTTGCTTTTCTTTCTCTCTCCTACTTTTTCTAAAACCCCTTTTTGAGAGCCTCTCTCTCTAGAAACTCCCTTCTCTCTAGGGTTTGATCTAGTTAGAGTGTCCTCCTTCCCTTCGGCCTTTGTAAAAGTTGTGTGGATCGTCGAGGGCGTCGTTTTGATCCGAAAATCTTGGTCTTTGGAGCACTTTGGTTTTGGTCTCTTCTCCATCCGAGCCCTAACTTCGAGGTAGGGATATCCTACTCCTCTTTATGAGCTTTGTCTTTAAATTTTTGCATTTTGATATGTTGGGGGTTGTTGGGTAATTTTGAGAGAGTTTGGGCCTTTGTGTAATTTTTACAAAAGTTGGGGTTTTGGCTATATAAAACCTAGATGCATGTTTGGCATGAAAAAGTGAAATTAATGTTGAAACATTAGTAAAAATGGAACCTAAGAGTTGTAATGTTAATTATGGAATATGCCCTAATTACATTGGTTAATTAATTTGCATAATTAATTATGAGAAATGAGGAATTGATTAGGAAAGATATGGGATTAAAGGGTGTAGTTGGATTATTTATCACTCACCTAGTTGAAATGTTGATTATATATCCATTGTTGCATTTATTTTCTGTATAGAAATAACTGCTTTGGGCTATCGGTGGAGGATAGGTAAGCTATCTCTCTTTTGAAAGTTCATTTGCTTTTTTACATAACTCACAACATTTAATTGCTTACTTTTACATCATTACAACCCACTAGAGTTAGCCACACTTCTCTAGAATTTCCAACTATAAGAGGCAACACATCATCATCTCAGGTAAGCTATCTCTCTTTTGAAAGTTCATTTGCTTTTTTACATAACTCACAACATTTAATTGCTTACTTTTACATCATTACAACCCACTAGAGTTAGCCACACTTCTCTAGAATTTCCAACTATAAGAGGCAACACATCATCATCTCAGGTAAGCTATCTCTCTTTTGAAAGTTCATTTGCTTTTTTACATAACTCACAACATTTAATTGCTTACTTTTACATCATTACAACCCACTAGAGTTAGCCACACTTCTCTAGAATTTCCAACTATAAGAGGCAACACATCATCATCTCAGGTAAGCTATCTCTCTTTTGAAAGTTCATTTGCTTTTTTACATAACTCACAACATTTAATTGCTTACTTTTACATCATTACAACCCACTAGAGTTAGCCACACTTCTCTAGAATTTCCAACTATAAGAGGCAACACATCATCATCTCAGGTAAGCTATCTCTCTTTTGAAAGTTCATTTGCTTTTTTACATAACTCACAACATTTAATTGCTTACTTTTACATCATTACAACCCACTAGAGTTAGCCACACTTCTCTAGAATTTCCAACTATAAGAGGCAACACATCATCATCTCAGGTAAGCTATCTCTCTTTTGAAAGTTCATTTGCTTTTTTACATAACTCACAACATTTAATTGCTTACTTTTACATCATTACAACCCACTAGAGTTAGCCACACTTCTCTAGAATTTCCAACTATAAGAGGCAACACATCATCATCTCAGGTAAGCTATCTCTCTTTTGAAAGTTCATTTGCTTTTTTACATAACTCACAACATTTAATTGCTTACTTTTACATCATTACAACCCACTAGAGTTAGCCACACTTCTCTAGAATTTCCAACTATAAGAGGCAACACATCATCATCTCAGGTAAGCTATCTCTCTTTTGAAAGTTCATTTGCTTTTTTACATAACTCACAACATTTAATTGCTTACTTTTACATCATTACAACCCACTAGAGTTAGCCACACTTCTCTAGAATTTCCAACTATAAGAGGCAACACATCATCATCTCAGGTAAGCTATCTCTCTTTTGAAAGTTCATTTGCTTTTTTACATAACTCACAACATTTAATTGCTTACTTTTACATCATTACAACCCACTAGAGTTAGCCACACTTCTCTAGAATTTCCAACTATAAGAGGCAACACATCATCATCTCAGGTAAGCTATCTCTCTTTTGAAAGTTCATTTGCTTTTTTACATAACTCACAACATTTAATTGCTTACTTTTACATCATTACAACCCACTAGAGTTAGCCACACTTCTCTAGAATTTCCAACTATAAGAGGCAACACATCATCATCTCAGGTAAGCTATCTCTCTTTTGAAAGTTCATTTGCTTTTTTACATAACTCACAACATTTAATTGCTTACTTTTACATCATTACAACCCACTAGAGTTAGCCACACTTCTCTAGAATTTCCAACTATAAGAGGCAACACATCATCATCTCAGGTAAGCTATCTCTCTTTTGAAAGTTCATTTGCTTTTTTACATAACTCACAACATTTAATTGCTTACTTTTACATCATTACAACCCACTAGAGTTAGCCACACTTCTCTAGAATTTCCAACTATAAGAGGCAACACATCATCATCTCAGGTAAGCTATCTCTCTTTTGAAAGTTCATTTGCTTTTTTACATAACTCACAACATTTAATTGCTTACTTTTACATCATTACAACCCACTAGAGTTAGCCACACTTCTCTAGAATTTCCAACTATAAGAGGCAACACATCATCATCTCAGGTAAGCTATCTCTCTTTTGAAAGTTCATTTGCTTTTTTACATAACTCACAACATTTAATTGCTTACTTTTACATCATTACAACCCACTAGAGTTAGCCACACTTCTCTAGAATTTCCAACTATAAGAGGCAACACATCATCATCTCAGGTAAGCTATCTCTCTTTTGAAAGTTCATTTGCTTTTTTACATAACTCACAACATTTAATTGCTTACTTTTACATCATTACAACCCACTAGAGTTAGCCACACTTCTCTAGAATTTCCAACTATAAGAGGCAACACATCATCATCTCAGGTAAGCTATCTCTCTTTTGAAAGTTCATTTGCTTTTTTACATAACTCACAACATTTAATTGCTTACTTTTACATCATTACAACCCACTAGAGTTAGCCACACTTCTCTAGAATTTCCAACTATAAGAGGCAACACATCATCATCTCAGGTAAGCTATCTCTCTTTTGAAAGTTCATTTGCTTTTTTACATAACTCACAACATTTAATTGCTTACTTTTACATCATTACAACCCACTAGAGTTAGCCACACTTCTCTAGAATTTCCAACTATAAGAGGCAACACATCATCATCTCAGGTAAGCTATCTCTCTTTTGAAAGTTCATTTGCTTTTTTACATAACTCACAACATTTAATTGCTTACTTTTACATCATTACAACCCACTAGAGTTAGCCACACTTCTCTAGAATTTCCAACTATAAGAGGCAACACATCATCATCTCAGGTAAGCTATCTCTCTTTTGAAAGTTCATTTGCTTTTTTACATAACTCACAACATTTAATTGCTTACTTTTACATCATTACAACCCACTAGAGTTAGCCACACTTCTCTAGAATTTCCAACTATAAGAGGCAACACATCATCATCTCAGGTAAGCTATCTCTCTTTTGAAAGTTCATTTGCTTTTTTACATAACTCACAACATTTAATTGCTTACTTTTACATCATTACAACCCACTAGAGTTAGCCACACTTCTCTAGAATTTCCAACTATAAGAGGCAACACATCATCATCTCAGGTAAGCTATCTCTCTTTTGAAAGTTCATTTGCTTTTTTACATAACTCACAACATTTAATTGCTTACTTTTACATCATTACAACCCACTAGAGTTAGCCACACTTCTCTAGAATTTCCAACTATAAGAGGCAACACATCATCATCTCAGGTAAGCTATCTCTCTTTTGAAAGTTCATTTGCTTTTTTACATAACTCACAACATTTAATTGCTTACTTTTACATCATTACAACCCACTAGAGTTAGCCACACTTCTCTAGAATTTCCAACTATAAGAGGCAACACATCATCATCTCAGGTAAGCTATCTCTCTTTTGAAAGTTCATTTGCTTTTTTACATAACTCACAACATTTAATTGCTTACTTTTACATCATTACAACCCACTAGAGTTAGCCACACTTCTCTAGAATTTCCAACTATAAGAGGCAACACATCATCATCTCAGGTAAGCTATCTCTCTTTTGAAAGTTCATTTGCTTTTTTACATAACTCACAACATTTAATTGCTTACTTTTACATCATTACAACCCACTAGAGTTAGCCACACTTCTCTAGAATTTCCAACTATAAGAGGCAACACATCATCATCTCAGGTAAGCTATCTCTCTTTTGAAAGTTCATTTGCTTTTTTACATAACTCACAACATTTAATTGCTTACTTTTACATCATTACAACCCACTAGAGTTAGCCACACTTCTCTAGAATTTCCAACTATAAGAGGCAACACATCATCATCTCAGGTAAGCTATCTCTCTTTTGAAAGTTCATTTGCTTTTTTACATAACTCACAACATTTAATTGCTTACTTTTACATCATTACAACCCACTAGAGTTAGCCACACTTCTCTAGAATTTCCAACTATAAGAGGCAACACATCATCATCTCAGGTAAGCTATCTCTCTTTTGAAAGTTCATTTGCTTTTTTACATAACTCACAACATTTAATTGCTTACTTTTACATCATTACAACCCACTAGAGTTAGCCACACTTCTCTAGAATTTCCAACTATAAGAGGCAACACATCATCATCTCAGGTAAGCTATCTCTCTTTTGAAAGTTCATTTGCTTTTTTACATAACTCACAACATTTAATTGCTTACTTTTACATCATTACAACCCACTAGAGTTAGCCACACTTCTCTAGAATTTCCAACTATAAGAGGCAACACATCATCATCTCAGGTAAGCTATCTCTCTTTTGAAAGTTCATTTGCTTTTTTACATAACTCACAACATTTAATTGCTTACTTTTACATCATTACAACCCACTAGAGTTAGCCACACTTCTCTAGAATTTCCAACTATAAGAGGCAACACATCATCATCTCAGGTAAGCTATCTCTCTTTTGAAAGTTCATTTGCTTTTTTACATAACTCACAACATTTAATTGCTTACTTTTACATCATTACAACCCACTAGAGTTAGCCACACTTCTCTAGAATTTCCAACTATAAGAGGCAACACATCATCATCTCAGGTAAGCTCTCTCTTCTATGCAACTTCATTTGCTTTTCTACACAACTCACAACATTTTGTTGCATACTTGTTAAATCATTACAGCCCACTGGAGTTGCCCACAATTCTCCACATTTCCCAACTTGGATGGGCAACACCTCTTCATCTCAGGTAAGTTCTCTCCTTCTCTCTCTCTCTCTGTCTCCCCCTCTCCTATGCAACTTCATTTTCTTTTCTACTATTCCACAATATGTAATTGCATACTTGTTAAATCATTTCAACCTACTGGAAGGGCCCACAATTCTTCACATTTCCCAACTGGGATGGGCAATACTTCTTCATCTTAAGTAAGCTCTCTCTCTCTCTCTCTCTCTCTCTCTTTCCTATGCAACTTCATTTGTTTTTCTACTATTCCACAATATGGAATTGCATACTTGTGTGTGTTACAACCTACTAGTTATGGGAGAGGAATAGGTGGGCTAGTTGGAAGTGGAAGAGTTATGTCTATATCTACATTGGGAGGTAGCTTTATAGCAAGAGGTAGAGGAGAAGGTGGCTTGAAAAATCTATAACTCAAAGGCAAATTGACAACGACAAAGGGAAAGCATGAAGGAACATGCAACTTTTTTGTGCAACAAACAATTTTTTTATTATTGTGTTTTGACTACTTTTTAGCTTGTTAAATCATTAAGTGGGTAGTTCCATATTGCTTTTGAATTTACAAATGGCCGCTAAATAATAGTATATTAGTTTAGTGTGTTTTGAAAAGCTTAATGGGTAGTACCCAATGGTCGATTGGTTTGTTTACTTATTATTTTGGCAGGAAGCACTATGTTTGCTCTATGGTTTGTATTAAACAATTGTGGCTTGTATTAAACTAGGTCTATGTTGAATTGTGGTTTGTATTAAACAATTGTGAGTAGAATTATACAATTGTGAGTTGATTTATACAATTATTTGTGTTGTTTATTGTCCACGGGTTTACTTGGGTTTTGTATATTGTGTGCTTGAATGGTTTGGTGAAATTGTGTATGTGCTGAGGGAAGTGAGCTGAAATTGTTTATTTGCTTTAATGGTTTTGAATGAAGCAAATCAAGCATGTTTGGGTTTGTGTACCTTTGTACATGGGCACTGCACAATGGGAAACAATATGCTACTTTTTTTATTTTTTATTTTTTTTTCCTGTTGGGTTCTTGGAGCTTCTATTCTTTAATGTTCTAAGAGTTGGTATTGCCACATTTATTGTCTTCAGATTTATATGGCATAGGTGCTTTTTTGTGGTTTGTTTGAATTTTGAAATATTTTTTTGGTTTAACTCTGTTATTTGTGTGTTAATTTAGAAGTAATGCAAACTATAGTGAGGTGCTTGTATTAAGTTTTCTCTTTAAGATGCTTTATTTGAAAGATGTCATCAACAATTTTATTGCATTTTTTTGGTTCATCAGATACTTATATTTTATGACCCAAAACATTATTTCTTTGCCAAAACATTCTTTCATTACAATAATTGCTTCACAGAGCATTTTACACCTTCATTGTTCAAAACAGCAATTAGAAACACCTTCACAGTGTTTTCCTTCTCTCAAACTCCATGGCCTAACAACAACCCATTTTTCTTTCCTCCAATAAACTTCAAGCAGAAGATTGCTATGATAAAGAAAAAAAACCACGTTCTAAACAGAGCTTTGCAATACATTTTCTCCTTTCTACGACTAGTTCCTAGTTCCTTCTCCAATCAGTTCATCTTTGCAACTATCTTTGGCAACACCTCCCTCCCATGTTGGCATATGGATGGATCAACCCATTCAAAGTAGCCACAAGTTGCATCAACTTACAATAAAAAAAACATGAAACCATAAATTCCTTTTCAAACAAAATTCAATCTTTATTTCTAGAAAAACAAAATTTAATTTTAGCTTACCTCATATCTTGCACAACCATAAAATCTTCTACCCAAATTTCCAAATGTCATTGAAGTCTTCACAGGAGATCTCTCTCCACAATAACGGCCCCGTTTGGTAGAGCTTTGGAAAAGTGATTATAGATTATAGCTTAACAGATTATAACTTATAGCTGTGAACATAAGCTAATAACCTGTTTGGTGCAGCTGTGAGATTATAGATTTAAGCAGCAGAGTAGTGTTTGGTAAATAAGTTGTAAAATAGCTTTCTTCTGTATAATTGTTATTTTTGCCCTTATAAGATATAAAATATAAAATTTGTAATTTCATTTATAATACATTTTTTTCTTTTTCTTTTTCTTTTCTTTTCTTTTCTTTTTCACCTTATTTTCTTTTCTTTTTAATTTTTTTTTCTTCTCTTCTTTCTTTGTTAATTTTTTTTAATTTATTAATTCATTAAAATTAATATTCATGTTCTAATTTATATTAATGTTGTGATTTCATTACATATTATCTTTCATATATTCATTATCAAAATTATTAATTTTTTTCGTATCTTCTTTCTCTGTATTTCTTTTCTTTATTAATATGAAAAGTAAATATTAATTGAAATAAATTGTGTTAAATATTAAAATTAGTATCATTTTGTCCATCAATTATTATTATTATTATTATTTATTATTCATAATATTATTATTGTTTATTATTATTCATTTTAATTATTTTTAGTAATAATTATTTTTAGCAGAGAGAGATCTCTGTTTCATCGGCGGAGTGAGGGACACGTCGCCGAAAATCGTTAGACATCGCCGAAAATCGCATGCGTCTCTATCTGGTTCGTGAATAGTGTTAAGATGTGGTGATATATATAGTGGCATTTTTGTAAATAATGGAAATTAGGAGGGGCATTTAAGTCATTTTAGTATCCTGTATAACAGCTGCGCGCTTAAGCTATCTCCTTAAGCATCTCCAGACCCACTTGGAAAATAAGCTGAAAATTTTATTTAAGCTATAAGTTGGTGAAATAATTTTTACCAAACACTCTAAAATAACTTATTTTAAGCTATAAGTGGCTTTAAGCTACAAATAAGTTTTACCAAACGGGGCCAACATAGTCTTGGATTGGTTCTTGAGTGTCCATTTTCAAAAGAAAATGAAGAAGCCATCCAACAAAAGTCGGAAAATCTTCAACTTTCAGAAAATATGGGCAATTTGGGTAGAAAATTAGAGTTTTTGGGCAAATTTGGGTTCTTTTGTATATATATAGCAATAAGGCTGTTTTTGGTCATGTGTCGTGTTTTTTGGCGGGAAAAACTACTTCACTCACCCTTTCTCGTCGTGCAATACACGCTCTATTTAAATAAATAGTTTTGTTTGAAATTGCACTAAAGTATGAAGTACAGGGGGTTTATGTGTTACAAATGAAACTATAGGGGGTTCCATGTTTTTTAGGCAAACCATAGGGGGTTAAAGTATAATTTATCCATTTTATTATTAAATAGTAATATCACTAGTCAATGACATACTATTAGGATTGTACTGAAATTTTGCTTTATATAAAAGGGGCTATAGGCTTACATGACGATCGATGGACGAAGTTGGTTTGTGGGGTTATAAAGTCAACGTCAATGTAAGCGTGTGAGTCCAAGTATTCAACCCATCCACCAGTGCCACCACCATGTGCTTTGCTTTGGATGACAAGTTATTGTTCACATTGTGAGCTGATGCTTCCATTTGAATGTTATTTGATTTATGAAATGGGTTTCAACATCTATTTTCTAATTAAGGATTATTTTGAGATAACAGACGTTGAGACCCATTTATGTCAGATACTAAGATAATTCTCAAACTATTTTATGTGACATAAATGCACACACAAATGGGTCTCAACATTTGTTTTCTCAACAGATGTTTGACACATTAACAGTCACATGATATGAAAATATTTTATTATATATAACTTACATCTCTAACATAAACATAAACTTAAATTTTAATATAATAATACATTTTTTATGTTATGTGATAGTTATTATGACATTTTTTTGGTCTAATTTTGAACAGAAATTAGCTATAGGAGTAAATTGGAAAAAAAAATTAAAACATGAAGGGTCAAAGTGAAAAAAAATAAACTTCAAGAGCCAAAGTAAGAAAGTGATCAAACATAAAAGGGGTAAAGTGTAATTACCCTTGATTTTTAGAATTTTTCTTTTAATGAAAATGTCACGACCCCAACCCGCCCCTAGTAGGATGGTGCCATGATGGCCAGTAATCCGAGATTACCAAGGCCTCTTACAAGGATTCACACACAAACAGGGTATAAATATGAGGCTTACAAATGCGGAAGTAATAAATTAAAATCCGAGTGGTCCATAAGAGCTGTGCATAGATCAAATGAAATGACATACATAATACGGTTTTACAATCGGTCAATCAATAAACAAAATACATGTTACATCTTGATCAAAAGGCTTCTCAATCCGACATGACAAAATACAAGAATACAAGCCAAGAAGCATAATCTTCAAGATTGCCGACGTAAATACAATATTGCCGACATAACATGAATCCAAAACAAGCTTGTAAAAACACATCTAGGCGCCGCCGCCGTCCTGCTCATCACCTACATATATATATAGAGAGGGTGAGCTTGGGTACTCAGTGAATGGTATAAGTAATAAGGGTTTTGCATGAATAATAGCCGAAGTCTTTTCAAAACAATACATATCAAAACTTTATAAATCAAGGGATGAACCACGTTCATCTATCAAATCTTCAAAGCTCCAAAGGATGCTTACTAGCATCAACATATTACAAAACGATGACATACCGAACAAACAAACCCACGCGGTAAACCGTCAGTGGCAAAACAAGGGAATAATCGACCAGGAATCGATTAAACGAACCCACCCGCACAAGGCCGTCGGTGGCAAGGGAGATATCTCGAACAAGAGTGCTACAAAAGTTTAGAGTCCTCTAGCACAAAAGGACCTATGTTACAAAGGCTTAAAGTCCTCTAACACGAAAAGGACTTGTACTGCGAAAGTTTAGAGTCCTCCAGCACAAGGGACTTTCCAAGAATGTCATCAAAACAAACGTACATACTTGATACACAAAATAGGGATAATCATTCATGCTTAACAAATACTTTTATCAAAACGAAGCGAAGCAAGCTTTATCAAAACATTATAACATAACTTTATTAAAAATATCACTCACATAGCTTTTCGGGTGTAGGCTCAAGGCAAAGATCAAAGACCTACAATCACATGGCAAATACTACTGAAGGCACTTCAAGTAGACAAAAAGAGATGCTCAAAGATGGATATAAAATGCATTCTCAAAACAAGCTTTACATGAATGCAATGATCTCGGCATTTCAACAAAACTAAGTCAATCCCAAACAAAACACTGTTTCTCATCTTGGGAGAACATGCTGGGTACCAACCAGGCTATTGCCGAGGTCCCACACCTCCTTGCCGAGGTGTGGTCCCGGTGGTTACCCTCAAAGAAATGAAGTCGGGAAAATCTAGGTTTCCCTCTACTAAAGAACATGAAACACATGAATGCTCAATCTTAACTTGTCATTACGAAATCTGGAACTTCATGCTATGAATTTAAAAACATGGACCTAGGTACCCATACTCGAAGATCTTATGAAAACAAACACAAAAGCATGGATCTGAATGCAAACTTTCGGATCAAACAAGGCTTTTATTCAAGAACACATGAATACTACTTTCTCTTTCTAAAACCAAACTTTCAATCAAAGCATGGCTCGTGAAACATGCTAGATCATGCAATGCAGCTAGATGATCAATAAGAACAACAAGAATAGATCAAGAATCTAACCTCAAAGCACGGATCTAACGGCTCAACTCTAAGGATCAAGCTTGGGATCTACTTCTCTCTCTAAAGACTTCTTCTTCTTCTTCTA
>NW_021028847.1:749158-784037 GCF_004153795.1 Camellia sinensis | reverse complement strand
ACAACACTGTTTCTCATCTCGGGAAAACATGCTGGGCACCAACCAGGTCTTGGCCGAGGTCCCACACCTTCTCGCCGAGGTGTGATCCCGACGGCCACATTCAAAAGCGAAGTCGAGAAAATCTAGGTTTCCCTTTGAAGAACATGAAGAACATGAAGGTGGAGAAGATGAAGAACATGCACGCTTAAATCTCAACTTGTTGTTACAAAATCAGAGATTTCATGCTATGAGTTCGAAAACATGGACCTGGGTACCCATACTTGAAGATCTTAAGAAAACAAACACAAAAACATGGTCCTTGATACCATCTTTCGGATCAAAACAAGACTTTTCTTCAAGAACACATGAACACTATCTTCTCTTTCTAAAACCAACTTTAAATCAATGCATGGCATGCAGAACAGGTTCGATCATGCAATGTAGCTAGATGATCAATAAGAACAACAAGAGTAGATTAAGATTCTAACCTCAAAACTCGAATCTAACGGTTCAAGCTCCAACGATCAAGCTTGGAAGTCTACTTTCTCACTCAAAACTTCCCCTTCTCCTTCCTAGAGCCTCTCTCTCTCAAAGACAAGATTTGATACAAACTGATAGGTTTTCTCAATAGCTCACTGACTTAACCCTCTGCTAGGACACGTGGCATCGGCTGATTGGCTCTACTAAAAAAGGTGACTGACTGACAAGACAAGACTATGGCAAAGTGTGTTCAACAAGCACGATGGCAAGAGCACTCCGGTAAGTGATGATCTCGGCTAAGGACAAAGCTCCGGCAAGTAGGGTAACAATGACATCGGCTTGGAAGGATAACACTTGACTAAGCTGTGCCACACCTTGGCCTAGATGTGCCACACCTCGGTCTAGGTCATACCAATCCAGGAACAAAATTACTTAGGTGCGAGGATAACATCTCGGCCCAGATAATACACATCTCGGCCTTGGTGCTGCACACCTCGGCCTAGATAGTGACATCTCGGCCAATATGCCAGGGTGAAGATGGAGGTCAAGCACAGTGGTTCCAAGACAATTCTAAGTGTAAGAGGGTTCAAAGGTGACTAGGCTAAGGATGACCTCGGTAACACACTAGGCAAGAACAAAGTATGCAAGCAACACTCAAGCAAAACAAGGCAAGATTTGCAATTGCAACATGACAAGACAAGATCGTACATAAATGTATGCAAGTATAACTAAGTTGAAGTGAGGGTTGTTACAGAAAATACATGTAAAAAAATAAAAAATAAAAAATTTTAATTTTTTGATAGTGACTTTTTGACTATTTTAATATTTTCCTTACCCTAAATTTAAACAAAAAAAGAGAAAATTTCATTTTTATCCCTATACTTTGCTTCGATAATCAATTACACCCCCAAACTTCTAATAATTTCAATTTTACCCCCAAAGTTTTTGAAATCGTATCAATTTGACCCCTATTGTTAGATTTAAATGGAAAATTTTTAAAAAAAATTACATTTTGACCCCAAATTTCAAAAGAAAGATGCAAGCTTACCCTCTCCTACCAAAAATCATACTCTTTCCTTACCCCTTTCACTTCTTCCTTCACCAGCCTTCATTTCCCACCCGTTTTCCACTTCGACCACCCACTTCTCCATCATCGTAGCACCGCCGTCACCCCCAACCACCTCAATTATCGCCGTCACCATCCTCCTACTCATCTTCATTCTCTTCTTCTTCCTTCTCTTTTCCTGAAAACTCAACCCTAGATCTAAATCCACCACCATCACCGCCTACCACCACCATCAGCCACACCTTCTTCATCTTCTTCTCATCTTGACTTAGGGAGTGAACATCAATGGTAAGTGAGCAGCACCAGGGATGGGATATGGGAACTGACCCATCAATTCACCATCACCATAAGGACGATAGCTAACATGCGCACCACCATAAGCAGCCATGTTATCCTGCGCATCACCACTACCACCCTCCGTCAACCCAAATGTACCATCTTATCTACCATTGACATTACCTATGAGTTGTATTTCACTGTTTTGACACCCTAACCCACCAATATGTTAGGGAGCATTGCAAAGAAAGAAACAAAAATTGAAGCAAAGGGTATAGTGGAAACAAGCTAGTTTTGGCCTTCTAATTAGGATTCTAGGTTGTCTAGGGTTTAGTCCTGGGAATCCATTTTCAGAGATTTCTTGAGGAAGAAGATAATGGGTTTTCAGTGGCGGTTTGATGTATGTAGTGAGAACAAAGGGCTTCTTGGTGGTAGTGGTGGGGAAGATGGCGGCAGAGGAGAGAGAAGGAGGGTGTCTGAGAGATTTAGGTAATTTAGTGAATGACGAGAGAGTGGAAGAGATGGTGAGTTTGTATTTTTCTTTTAAAATTTAGGGTCAAAATATAATTTTTTTTAAACTTTTTTTTTTGTTTAAATCTAATAGTAGGGGCCAAATTGATACGATTTCAAAAATTTGGGGAGTAAAATTGAAATTATTCAAAGTTTGGCAGTGTAATTGATCATTGAGGCAAAGTATAGAGGTAAAAATAAAATTTTCTCAACAAAAAATAATCAAATTGTTTATGTTTCACAAAAATAAGTTTAAAATTAACATATATATATTTTTTAAAATCTGAACATAATTTTGCAAAGATAATTTTACTCACATGATAATTAATTATTTTTATAAGGACTTTATATAAGTGTAATATGGTAATTTTTCACATAAAAACAAAAGTTTAAAAAAAAATAAAAAAAAACCCTCACAAAGCTCTCTATAACAAAAAAATATAACTTTTTTAACAATCAACAAACTCAATAACTTTTCTTAATTCTAAAGAAATGAAAAAATAACTATAAAAGAAAAAAACAATTATCAAACTCCACCTCAATCCTTTTGTCGGTATCTTATCCAACAGTAAACGATCATTTTAACATATATTCTCATACTAACAACTCCATTTGAGCATAATTTTCATCCCTCACCCCTTAAATCTCTGGTGTCCGACATAAATGCACACACAAATGCTAGCACTGTGGATGCTGTAAGGGTGCCAATGTAATATATATTGCTATTTTAAAATTAAAATTCAACTTTTCATGAACATAGTCAAAACATATTTATTTATTTTTTTTAAAAAAAACCCATAAATGTTAAAGTTAAAAAAAAATCAAATAAAAAGGGAAAAAAAAAATGCACGTTGACCATTTTCATTAATGCTGGTGTACTAGTCAAAAAAGAGGATTTGATAATCATACAATCATCAATGAAGCAGTTTTGATCTAGTGTTCTTTCCGTCGAACATCCAATCGGGGTTTCTGCAATTTTGTTGTATGCCTCTTGCCCCAAATGCTACACCTCTTTATTGAGCTCTGGAATGCTTGATCGATAATGATTTCTAAATTCAATGTACTCTTTTCAATGTCTCTTGTTGGTAACGATTTTCGAGTACTCAGTGAATTCCTCTGAGCTCAATTTTCTATGGTGGAAGTCCAAAAACCCGTGTAAATAGGGCAAAGATGAACCAGACGTTGTTTCAGTACCTAACGATTAAAATATGATTCCCAACCATCTTTCTCTAGCTTCTCTGCCTTCATAAGGACATCATTTTTGGTTTCTTCTAGGTATTGTGACATTCTGCATAAACATGGAGCATCATCAAAAAATTATAAAATCAAACCAGTAAGTATAGTAATTTTCTCACCAATGAATATTTTAAAATTATATAGGTTCGCCCTATTATTTTTTTTATTTTTAAGAAATTTAATACCCCCACCACACAAGATTTTTTTTATAAAGTTCAAGATGATTATTTAGCACCCAACTCTTATTAAGAAGTGTGACTATAAAATTTTAATATTCATTGTCAAGCTCTCTCTCTCTCTCTCTCTCATTCTTTGTTTTTGTTATTTTTCTCTGATGTGCATGCTTCCTTTCCCCATCTGTTCTTAGAAATAGGCAGTCAAAATTGAAATAGGGATTTTCTATTAAAAAAATTGGGATGAATTATGTAAATGGTCTATGTCGATGTGCCAATTTGATCTTTATTGTTTCATTTTACTTGATTTTGTCTCTTAATTTAACAGATTGTGTTATATTAATCTAATAAATAACAATTGTTGGGTTTGATGGATGAAAAGTCAAATGATAAGGTAATTTGGTACTTGTAGTTTACACGATATGCTAATTTGGTCTCTGTCAAAATTAAGAAAATTAAAATAACAAGGATCAAATTGACACATCGTGTAAACAATATGGACCAAATTGACACATCCTTTGAGCACGTTTGACTTGCCGTCCACTAAACTTACTAACCGTTATTTATTAGACTAATATGACACAATTTGTTGAATTAAAAAGTAAAATCGCATAAATTAAAATAACATGAATCAAATTGATACATCACTATAAAGATCATTTGCATAATTTATCCAAAAAAATTGAGAATGCATCATGGGGAGAGAAAAAGAGCCTGACCTTGCCTGTAGGTCGGCATCGCCAACACCCAGCATTCTTACTGCCAGCAAGGCTGCAATGGTGGCATTATTTATTGCAACTATTGCAACAGGAACCAAAAATGTAACAGACGTCAAAAAAAACACAATCTCCATAACCTCTATTCACATGTGATAGATCCAAAAATATATATATATATATATAATTGATCCACATCATTTTGGCGGTCATGGAAATCCCTACCTTTGGGGATCCTAAGCATTTTTGCAACAGGAACACCCCTTGACATCTGCATTGTTGGAAACAAAAAATCCACTCTGTCAAGGGGTTTTAATTAAAATATTAAACAACTTTACATGACCAATGAGATGCCGAACCAAGATATGAATTTGAAGGAAGACAGTACATGTATTAACTTATATATGATCTTGATTGGATTACATGTCTTCATAAGAGAATGAGAATAAATATATGAATATAGAGAAAAGCAATAAAAGCAACACATTTTGCATTACCCTCCATCTCCAGTCTCAACATGTCATAAAGTATTTACACTAGCAAAATTCAATATTCAAACAAAAAAAGGGTATATGACATAGGCTTCGTTTGGGAAGCCAACTTTTGGGTTTTTTTTGGCTAAAATAGTCACAAAAAATAAAATATGCTTTTTACCCCAATAAGACAAAATATCACATTCAACCCATAATCATTACATTCTTTCTTTTACAAAAAATCTAAAAAAGTCAAAAAAGCCAAAAGCTGTTCCCAAACTAGGCTTTTCAGCCCCATGCTAAAATAGCTAAAAAAGTCAACAAGCCAACCCACTTCCCAAACGAAGCCATAACCTGCCAACATCTCACATTTAGGGTTCGTTTGGGAAATGGGTTGGCTTTATGACTTTTTAAACTTTTTAACCTGGGGCTAAAAATTTTCGTTTGGGAAAGGCTTTTTGGCTTTTTTGACTTTTTGCGAGAGAAAGAATGTAATGATTATGGGTTAGATGTGATATTTTATCTTATTGAGCTAAAAAGCCTATTTTTTCTCTTTGTGGCTAAAATAACTCCAAACCCAACCCAATCCATCTTCCTAAACAGAGGCTTAAATGTTCTGGTTTCAAGGAAATTTTGTGCTCATTAGATGATGAACATTTTTTTTTATTCAATTTTGATAACTTATTTTTTACTTTTTAGGTTTGTCTCAACTATGAGGTTATTTGAAGTGTCCTAAATAAGTACACTTTTTAACCTTTTGAACTAAAAAGTAGAGGAAAAACAAATGATCGTTTGGGATAACTTTTTATCTTTTTACGAAAAAATGTGTATTAAAATATTGTATAAAATAATAAAATTATGTTTTTACCCCTACATATATAAATCTGTATTGATAGTGATGGTACATGAAGATAGTAAGGTGGCAGAGATATAAGAAAAACTTGTCTACGGTGCCGTTTACACAGGACAGTGTTGTTCGGCCATAAAGGCCCACTATGGGTCCCATTTTGATAATCAGAACCGTTCAATGTGTAGAACTCATCAAGCACTGTATGCTTGTAAAAAATCACGTTGATCGGATACTGATAGCTATTTGATCGGATTAGTTTTTTGTCAACCGTTACTTTGTGCATCGTCTATTTTTTATACAAAACTGATTTGATCATATAGTTATCGATATCCGATCAACGTGATTTTTAAAAGCAAATAGTACTCGACGAGTTCTACACATTGAACGGTTCAGATTATCAAAAAATGACCTGTAATGGGCCCCTACGGGCCGAACAGCACCGTGCTGTGTAATTTTTGTGTGCACCCTCTTTTCAAACTCACCATCACTTCAGACCACTGTGTCACGTTCAGCCATGATGTTGGCTTGTACCTTTTTTGGGGAAATTTTATATATATATATATATATATATTTTGAATAGTGATCACTTTTTGACTTTTGTAATAACTTTTAGACTTTTTGGCTTTTTTCAAACACCTCAAACCAGCCCTAAATGATTCTAAAATTAAAAAAAAAAAAAATTTTACTTTTTTTTCTTTTTTTCAATCCCACTCTCGCTACTAGTTCAAAAAAAAAAAACGTTTATTTGGCTATTTTAGTTGGCTAAAAAAAATGTGTTTGGAATGATACTTGTCATTTTTTTTTGTAAATGATTTGATGATTGTGAGAGAAAAAATAAAATGTTATGGTTTGGATGTGACGTTTTGTCTTATTAACTATTTTAACTTATTTTGTCTTCATTGACTATTTTAACCAAAAAGTTACAAATCCAAGTTCCCAAACAGCCCCTATGTATGTATATATTTCAGGGTTATTATATTTTAGGGTCAATTACTAACAAATATTACTTTAAAATCCTGAGAAAATTCTATTATACAGCCTCTTTAAATGGGTGTACTACATGCATATTTGGTTATGTCATTTTCTTATTTATTTATGATCAATTTTATCCTTTAGTTATGATAATATTTTAATTATAACTCATTACATCTTTAGCTATGCCTCATATGATGTTTGGTTATAATTATTATTATTTTTAACTTGTGAGTAAGAAAGTATGAGATTATGCCATTTTATTTTTTAATTATTAGATACATATGCTACACACCATTTGAGAGGGTTTCATATTCTCACCTACTTAACCATCAAAACAAGTGAAAATGTTTCCTATTTTCACCATTTCTTTTTCTTTTTCACTAAATCCTTCCACCCAAACGGAGTATAAATCTTGTCAATTATAATGTATAGATTCGCAAATAATTTAATATTTACTAATAGTTGAATGGTATTAGTGTAATTAATCCTATATTTTATGATAAGTTACATTTTTTACTCTTATAATTTGATTTAATTTTCACTTTGGTTTTATTATTTCAACTCAAACAATAATAACTTCAGATTTCAAATTCAGTCTCAATTTGGATCTTCTGTCTAAATTACTGTTAATTTTGTTATGAGTGATATGTCTTGAAAAATAATGAATTTAATTATTATTTTGAAAAGTTTATCTTCAATTTTAAAGTTTTTTGGTTTTCAAATCCAAAAATTATTTTTAAGCTTTGCTATAGTTACAAACAAAACTACCAGCTATTTTACAAAATACTCATGTAATGTGAGTAGTAGGTATAATAATTGGTAATTTAATTTGTATATCTATCTTTTTTGTTTTGGTTTTTTCAAATTTTTTTTGGGGTCTGTTTTAATCTAGGAAAAAAATCTACTTTACTTAAAATTGATATATCCAAACATATAATTCCATCTCAATTTATAGTGATCATCACGCATGAAATATGTAGGCTAAACAAACATAATTGCATATCAAAAGAAGCTATATAGCAACATGTCCCATGAGTAATCATGATCACTATTAAATCTATAAAAGTAATTATTAGACTTCATAAGAAAATAAGCATGAGAGATATTCATACTATTGAGGCCATCTCCAACATATAACTAAATTTATCATCAAATTTAAATTTGGTGAAAAAGTATACTTTTTTGGTTTCTAATGATTTTATCAAAATTGTATCAAATTGAGAATATTCTAAACCTTTCACCAAACTGAGGACCTGGGCCAGCTTTTACCAGTTTACTGTGTGTGAATATTGGGAGTGGGACCCACCGGACGACCGGCCGCACGTATGGCCAGTTGTCTCCCCGGTTGTCCTCTTCTGTGAACAATTCCCACAAAAATAGGTAACAGAAGGTTGGAAAAATGGTTTGTGCAACCATGACTTTGGCTAAATTTGAGCCTAAATTGAGATGGGCTTTGGACACCAATTGAGGTGTGTCCGGGTGGAAACACGCTCTTTGCCGGGTGGTGATTCACTTCGTATATTTGGTTGCTCAAACCATTTTTCGAGTGAATGCGAAATTGATTCCGAAAGTGGCTTCGGCAACATGGGTCTGTTTTTCGGCAACACACGGCTTCAAACCATCTATTCTCCTCTTCTATGTTCTTCCTCTCCACACGCGTCTTTCACTTCACCCACACCTCTCTCTCTCTCTCTCTCTCTCTCTCTTTAAATTTAGCATTTCTTCTTTCACATCTCCCACCTGGTATTACATTTTTCTCATCTATCTATAGCTCAATTATATATATACATAATCTCTGAAATCATGGAGCAGTTCCTATTTTTGTCAAGCTTTTAGCTCCTCCGAGTGATGATGTTCGTGAGCAGGTAAAATGACAAATGTTCATTGAATTATCATCTATAACCAGGGACAGAACCAAGAATTCATTTGCAGGGGGGCCAAGACATAAAAAAAAAATTTCTATGAATTGATATAAATTACTATTTTTTTAATTCAAAAAATAAACTAAAATTTAATATTAAATTAGTACGTAAAAAATAAAACCATATATTTACTAAATTTAATATATGAATAAAAGCAAAGTCATGTATTAAAAAATTATTTATACAAATCAACTCAATTATCTATCAAAGTGGAACTCAACGTTCTTTCATATCTCGAAAGTCTTCAATGATTGACTCTATGGTAAAATTTTCAGCAATTTCCTTTTCAATGTACACAAGCAAAGAGTCTGTAAGAAATTCATCTTCCATTTTGTTGCGAAGTCTACTTTTGACAATTTTCATGGCTGAAAATGATCGCTCCGTAGTTGCAGTAGAAACTGAAAGAGTAAGAACAAGTGTAATCACTCTATAAACAAGTTAATAGATCGTAGATTTGTTTGTCCTTACCAACCACTGACACAATTCAGAAATAGTAGACAATTTTTTGTAATCTGCATGCTGAACTACATTATGCTCATAATGGTGAAGTTGCATTCTCAACTGTATTTTCTCTTGATCTTTGCAGTCTTGCAGATAAAAATTTTCTACTAACCGACAATTATCGTCGATTCTAAAAGTTTCAGACACATCTCGAGGATCTAGAGCTGAGCTAAGATTAAGCAACTCTACTGCATGTTCACTGAACCGGCCATTTAATTCTTGTATTTGAGAATCTATTGCAGCATAAAAAATATCTACTCGATAATAATGCTCAACTGTAAAGTCATCTTGATGATCACGAGCTCGACCTCTTCTCCTAATATAAGGAGCATTCATATTCGGGACATCTATGTTACATACCTTGCAAAATGATTGCACATTGGCTAGTAAAGCATCCCATTTGTCATCTCTAAACTTTTGCAGAAGTGCCATGGTAGATGAAACTAGATTCATTGCATTTACGATGTCTTGAGATCGGCATTGCAAAGCTTGACAAAGTAAATCAGTGATCTCCAACATTTCTTTCATGAGATGCAAAATAAAGACAAATTCAAATGAAGTCAATGTTTCATAAGCTGAGTCTGCATCTTCTCGTTAGGCAGAAGTCGTTCCTTCATTAATGATGTTAAAAAGAACTTCACATGTTGGACTAAATATTTTTATTAAGCTTGAAACTGACTTGAAGTGAGAACTCCAACGAGTATCTCCAGCTTGTTGTAAAGTGCTAATCTGGTTAAGTCCCTTGCCAGTCTCGAGCTCATCAATGTCAATCATATGTTCAATTTCAGCAGCTTGCGCAACTTTCAATTCATCATTGCGCTTGCATGAGGCACCAACAACATTGACAACAAAAGTCAATTTAGGAAAAAATTTATGAATTGGGACAACATCTTTCGATGCTGCAACTAAAGCCAACTGCAAACGATGTGCAAAACAATGAATATAATAAGCATATGGACAATCATTCAAAACTAATGCTTGTAATCCTTTCTACTCACCTCGCATATTGCTTGCACCATCGTATCCTTGTCCTCGAATATTCTGAATATCTAAATTGTGATGAGACAATACAGAATATATTCCATCTTTTAGGGTTGATACAGCAGTGTTAGAGACATGAATAAGCCCAAAAAAACGCTCTCTCACAAAACCATCTTTGTCAACGAATCTCAAAACTATAGGCATTTGCTCCTTCTTTGACTCATTACGAGCTTCATCAACAATTATGCAATACTTCGCATCACCAATTTCTTCACGAATTGCGTTCTTCACTTTGGTTGAAAAAATATGTAAAATTTCTTTTTGAATCTTTGATGATGTGTAAGAGGCATTTTTCGGAGCTTTATCCAATACTTTAGCAACATTATCATTATATGATCCCAACAATTTCACTATTTGAAGAAAATTTCCACGATTGATTGAATTTGGCCTTTCATCACGACCTCTAAAAGCACAACCTTGAAATGCAAGCAATCAATATTTTGAATATCTAAATTGTGATGAGACAATACAGAATATATTCCATCTTTTAGGGTTGATGCAGCAGTGTTAGAGACATGAATAAGCCCAAAAAAACGCTCTCTCACAAAACCATCTTTGTCAACGAATCTCAAAACTATAGGCATTTGCTCCTTCTTTGACTCATCACGAGCTTCATCAACAATTATGCAATACTTCACATCACCAATTTCTTCACGAATTGTGTTATTCACTTTGGTTGAAAAAATATGTAAAATTTCTTTTTGAATCTTTGGTGATGTGTAAGAGGCATTTTTCGGAGCTTTATCCAATACTTTAGCAGCATTATCATTATATGATCCCAACAATTTCACTATTTGAAGAAAATTTCTACGATTGATTGAATTTGGCCTTTCATCACGACCTCTAAAAGCATAACCTTGAAATGCAAGCAATCGGATTGCATCAATTGAGACCTTCAATCTTAGTCGATTATCTATAATTTGTTCAGAAGTGAAATTGTCCAATACCTTTTGTATATGTTGAAATTGATTCATCAAGTCTTCACATGATCTCTCGGCAATATTGTGAAAAGAATTAGGATCTTTTCCTATATGATTTAAAAAAGCACATTTTGCTCCATCCCTAACTTTTTTCCAATTCTGAAATCCATCAATAGTGAATGCTTGCTGCCCATAATATCCAGATCCACATGGTTTATGTAACGCCCTCAAAATAATAACATTAAACCCATCCACAGAAACATGCATTGATATACAAAAGCTTCACTTTCTTCTATTCATCATAGTTTCACTACCAAAAGTATTACATGTTAACAACAAAAGGAAATGCCCTATAGGCTTACAGCTTTCCAAGTTAACACTTGGTTACAACAAAAGAGTACTAACTCATTTACACATTAAGCCCTTGGCTTGAGTATACATGTAATACATCAAAGAAAATGAAACAACAAAAGTCTGCCTGCCTCTAGCCTCCCAAGCTACGTCGTTGGAGGTGGCATGCTACCTGTACCTGAAAATGATATTCCCATATAGGGTGAGCCACAGCCCAGTAGAAATATACTAAACCAAATATGAACAATGACTAAAAGATTAGCAGTTGATAGATGGCCAATACTGATACTTTCCCTTGTCACGCTTTACAGTTTCATGACATACAAGTCCATATTACAATTCATTTTCCAATTCCTTTCAAATTCTCAATTTATAACCATGGCTCAGAACCTGGCCAAACAACTCATATGAGACAGTAACTCATATTAAACATTTTCCCACTTCATAACAGATAAGCATACTAGCTATATCACACACCAACAGATAAGCATACAAGCTATATCAACACTTCCACAGATATGCATATGAGCACTATCACACTTCCAATGACAAGCATATGAGCTCTGTCAACACATTACTAGATAAGCATATGAGCTCTATCTACGGAGTACATCCCCTATCTCCTCCAACACAACACAATGCATATAAACAACAATTATACACATCATCACACAACACATAAATTTAATGTATTCTTTCCATCGTCAATTTCATTGACACATTCCAGAGATTAGTTTCAGTTTGCCTAATCATCATGTATTGTCTACAACAATCAAGACTATCCTCCACCGATAGCCCAAAGCAGTTATTTCTATACAGAAAATAAATGCAACACTGGATTTATATAATCAACATTCCAACTAGGTGAGTGATAAATAATCCAACTACACCCGTTAATCCTATACCTTTCCAAATCAATTCCTCATCTCTCATAATAAATTATGCAAATTAATTAACCAATGTAATTAGGGCATTTTCCATAATTAACATCACAACCCTTAGGTTCCATTTTCATTCATGTTTCAACATTAATTCCACTTTCCCATGCCACACATGCAGTATGGTTTTATATAAATAAAAACCCCAACTTTTGTAAAAATTACACAAAGGCCCCAAACTTTCACAAAATTACCAAACCAACCCCAACATCTCAAAATACTAAAATTTAAAGACAAAGCTCATAGTAGCCCCAAACTTTCACCAAATTACCAAACCAACCCTAACATCTCAAAATACCAAAATTTAAAGACAAAGTTCATAGAAAGGAGTAGGTTATCCTTACCTCAAAGTTTGAGCTCCAATGGAGACGAAGACCAAAATCAAAATGCTCCAAAGACCAAGATTCTCGGATGGAAACGACGCCCTCGACGATCAACACGACTTTTACAAAGGCCAAAGGTGAGGAACTCACCCTAGCTAGATCAAAATCTAGAGAGAAGGCAAGATTTTAGAGAGAGGAACTCTTAAAATGGCTTTTAGAAAAAGTAGGAGAGAGAAAGAAAAGCAAAAAGTGATTTGAAATCACCCAGCGGATAACTCATATACGCATGACCCGCTCGAGCGGAGAACCCGACGCTCGAGCGCCAAGAACAAAAATCTGAACACGCTCGAGCGCAATAAGGCCCGCTCGGGCACCAAGACACAGGAATAAAGCACTTCTGCTCGAGCGCGAAAACTAGTCCGCTCGAGCGCAAATCTCCCTCTCCCAGAACCCTCACCAAGACAGTACTACCCGCTCGAGCGCCAGCAATCCCGCTCGAGCGGATTTTTCTGCGCTCGAGCGTAGAAAACACCTCTGCAGAAGTCTTGCAGGGACACGAAAAACTGGGAGTGTGCAATCTCCGCTCGAGCGCCAGAACACCCGCTCGAGCGCTAGACTAGAAACCAAACTCCGCTCGAGCGCAGAATGACCCGCTCGAGCGTAACACTAAAAATCTGGGCAACAAGGATATAGACCAAGGCTTAACCCACCTGTTCAACACAAGCCCTTAAACATCCCAGAACTCAAACAACGAATCTAAAGGATAGCAACAAGATAGATACAACTACCAATTCCACGGAGTCGAGTCCGAAATACAACAGAACAGTAAAGGGACAACCGGGATCGCTATAGTTTATAAAAAAGAAAGCATGGTAAACAAAAAGCTACATCTTTTGCAGGTGAATATTTCAACCATGACGGAAATAGTTTGAACCATGACGGTTGAAAGCTACGAAGATGAGTTGTTGATCCAGATTTCGGATACTTTGAAAGTATAGGTTGGTATGGACTAGCCTTAATATAAGCTCGTCGAATTTCATCACGTTGATTAACATGATAATCCCAAATCTGTATACGTAATCCAGGATCTCGCTCCAATGAACCAATATCAATTTCTTTAACATCAATCTTTTGAGATTTTGTGGGAGGATTTTCAGGAATATCAACATTGGAAGTTGGCAATGATATATTGTCAGCATTGACTTCTGAGGAACTTGCATTTTTTGTTTTAAAACATCTATCAATTGTACATGACTTTCCCATAATAATCTACAAATCAAAATAGAATTCATTACATACATGGTTAATATTCTATTAGAAATTAAAACCAATTGCTAATGTAATATATATATATATATATCACAGGACATAGAAAATTTTTGTGCCTAGAATAACAAATGTAATTAAAACAAATTTCATATAAATTTAAAAATTTAGAATTTAGATTCAACACATAAATTTTATACAAGTCTCAATTCATTTTAATTTTGAATTTATAACACTTAATCTGAATAAAATTAAATTTGCCCAAATATGATTTAAAAAAAAAAACCCTAGTAATTAAAATCATACGTCCTAATTCATGATTTTTTTTCTTAATATGTAAAATTAAAAAAAATTACAATTGTATCAATATGACATTAAAAAAAAGATAATAAAAGTATTACAAATTGAAAACAACAATAAAAGAGAATATGAATCACATACCTGTAATAATGAGAAGATTAATAGCAGAAGCAAGACTTTTTTTTTTTATGTTCCCCAAGTTGATTTGACAAAAAAATCCTATGGTTGTTTTCAATAAATTGAGACGGCGTCACGACGTAAAGCAGGTCATAAGAATTAGGTTTTCTTTCTTTCTTCTTTTTGTCTTTTTCTATTTCTATTCAGGCTTTCTTTTCTTTTCTTTTTTAAAAGGCACATGGCCCTCCCTGGCCATCTAACGAAGTGATTGAGCCTAGCCCAGCCCACAAAACAAAGCAGGGCCATTTTACTATTAATACTTTATTGAAAAGATATATATATATATATAATTATTTTTTTTAAGCGGGGGTCGTGAATTATTTTGAATTAGAAGCTGTATATCATCTGCAACTAATATTAACGCGAGGTTTTATGTCTTATCACTTTTGATTGTAGGCTGTGTGGGCATTGGGTAATGTTGCTGGTGACTCCCCTAGGTGCCGTGATCTCGTGCTCAGCAATGGAGCTTTGATTCCTTTGCTGGCACAGTTGAATGAACATGCCAAACTTTCAATGCTGAGAAATGCCACATGGACATTATCAAACTTTTGCAGGGCAAGCCACAACCTCCGTTTGGTATGGATTTTACACTTGTCGGTCGACCGGCTGATCGTCCCCTTGGTCAACCGTTGTTTTGCTGACAACCGAAAATTCATCGTTGGAGAGCTTGATATCAGATTGTTAATAGTAGATAAAATACACACCCACTAGCATCACATGTTATACAATACAATACACACTGTAAAGCACACACCAGCACACACCCACTAGCATCACATGTTCGGATCACACTGTAAAGCACACACCAGCACACACCCACTAGCATCACATGTTCGGATCACACTGTAAAGCACACACCAGCACACACCCACTAGCATCACATGTTCGGATCACACTGTAAAGCACACACCAGCACACACCCACTAGCATCACATGTTCGGATCACACTGTAAAGCACACACCAGCACACACCCACTAGCACACACCAGCACACAAGAAAGCTTTAGCAATAGTTTAATGTATTGTAATATACACTTTCGGTCACCTTCTCCTCTCTATAAATAGAGAGAGCTCAGTCTCTTGTAATATATATAAAACAACAGACACTGACTATACATCACTGTCATTTCAGTCCTTCTCCTCTCTTTCATTTCAGTCTTTAACTTACACAGGTGATAAGTGTCACTTGATTGGCTGGGATTTTCACTCCTCACAGCCATTCCATAGCTCTCTGGAGCTACTGTAACCCCAGAGCTATTAATCCCTTCTTTTCCCTCCATTCATAGAACCAAAACAAAAATTCCAATGACCTAAAATCCTAGAAAAAATTGAAAACTTAGAACGTACCCATAAAATTTATAATAAAAACAAAAAAGAGATCAATTAGTAGCTCAAGAACCCAAAATGATTAAAGCAACCATCTAACAATCCAACATTTCTCAAAAAAATCAAAATTTTTTTTTTTTAAGATTTGAAGAGAGAGAAAGAGAGCGTATTGTTGGCCATCATCGAACAATCCGTGTAGAGATTATTATGTATATATATATATATATATATATCAATCGATTAGAGAGAGGAAGATAAAAGCCTTGCAATGTGAGGAGCTGCGAGGGAGGAGCCGCCGATCGAGCTTTCGTGGGTGATGGATCTCAGGCAACGGTGACCAACAACGAGGTGAATCGGTGCTCCGGTTGTCGGCGACCGCGAGAGAGGGGAGAGCAGCGGAGAGGGAGAGGCAGATGAGGGAGAGACATGAGGCTTGAGTTGGCAGCCATGAGGCTTGCCATGCGCCAGCAACAAAGGAGAATATTGGGCTGGCAGCCAACACACCCATGAGGCCTCCTCCACCTTCTGTTTTGGTGTATAAAATGGAATGGTGATGGTGAGTTGAATACAGGGCATCATAGCAAATCAGAGAGTGTGAGAGAGTGTGTTATATAGAGAGACAGTGAGTTGAGAGTGTGTAATCTCCTCCATTTGTTGATATATAACAACATCGCTCCCGTGGACGTAGGCCGGTTTGCCGAACCACGTTAAAAGTCTTGTGTTTTTGCTTGTGAGTGTCCCCTGGTGTGCCCAAGATCCGCAACAGACAGTCCCTCCGTAATTCCTGTAACTAATATTGACTCGAGATTTTATGTCTTATCAAGTTTGATAGTAGGCTGTGTGGGCATTAGGTAATGTTGCTGGTGACTCCCCTAGGTGTCGTGATCTCGTGCTCAGCAATGGAGCTTTGATTCCTTTGCTGGCACAGTTGAATGAACATGCCAAACTTTCGATGCTGAGAAATGCCACATGGACATTATCAAACTTTTGCAGGGGCAAGCCACAACCTCCGTTTGGTATGGATTTTACACTTGTCGATCGACCGGCCGATCGTCCCCTTGGTCAACCGGTGTTTTGCTGACAGCCGAAAAATCATCGTTGGAGAGCTTGATATCAGATAAAGGAATTTGTCAAATTTTTACTCAGATTTGATGAAATATTTGATAAACCAACCGTTGGAGATGCCCAGACAAGACTAATAGTCCAAAACAAAAGATATGGGACTACTTCAAAACGCACGCATAATCCAAAATAATTAAATTACACACTTGAATTATTTATTTATGTAGTTATATACTTCAAGAAATATATAGAGGGCCTAAGCAGAGATGGTACCAGCAACTCGACCATGAAATCACCATCACAAGCTCATGTCTTAGGCATAGCAGCTTCCCTTGAAAATATAGCCAAAAAAAAAAAATTGATAAACAATGCCAATTTAAACGAAGCCAATTATCACTTAAAACAAAATAAATATCGGCCAGTCATTAATAGTTTATAAATAGGAGTTATTTAGAATCATGAAAAATCCAAATGCTTAGAATCCGATCATAAATTTAGATACAACCATGAGATGAGATCCATTAAAAATACGTATCTCATCATTCTATATGAAAAATTTGTATTCGATTGTGTTATTGAA
Organism: Camellia sinensis; assembly: GCF_004153795.1. Taxonomy (NCBI): domain Eukaryota; kingdom Viridiplantae; phylum Streptophyta; class Magnoliopsida; order Ericales; family Theaceae; genus Camellia; species Camellia sinensis. The sequence continues at coordinate 766,596 of NW_021028847.1, read as the reverse complement.
TTTTATATTTATAGAAGGCAAAAATCATTGTTTAAAAGAGTGCCTTGAGTTCAATTTTAGGCTTGAAGTGACGCATAACATGATCTAGTCAAGTTTAAGTTTATAAAAAAAATGAAAAAAAATATCATAAACCACCATCTCATTGACCACATTGTTACAAGATTAGTTGATTTTCTAAAATTGCAATAGAAAGAGAAAAAAAGGGCTTCGGCTAGAAAGTTAAATTTCAAAAAAAATTAAGATTTTTTAAACATCTAATTTGTTAATGTAAACCATTGTTTGGTTATGAATTGATGTGGAAATAGAACTTACCACAGAGCCAAAGATACTTGTACTAAAAAAAGACTTGAATATTGTGATTAGAAAATAAAACTAAAAGAAACCCAAGAACTTAAGCAAGGTTTGCATTTTGCAGTTAAAAAATCGTGGTTACAATTCAGTTTCTTTTGACTTAAAATATTTTTGTCAAAAATATTTTATTCATTTTTTGTTGTTTGATTGAACAAAAAGTAAGTAAAATATTTTTTTTAAGGAAAATATTTTTGTATTATTTTCTAAAAAATGACTAACTTTTAAAAATTTAGTAATTCAATTTTTACAAAGTTGCCTTTCACTCACTACTTTTTTAACATATTTAGCATTTTCAAATAAATATCTTAACTCACTAAAATATCATAAATGACAGTTTATTGAATCAAAATTTCTCTTTTAGGTAATAAAATGTTTTTGTTTCAAATGTCAACCAAACGCTGAAAACCAAAAATAAGAATATTGTTTCTATGTGAAATCAATTTACAAGAAAAAAATATTTTTTTTTATGTAGAATATTTTATGTCAAAACAATGGAGCCTTAAAAAAAAGAAGAAGAAGATTTTAACAGGTAAATAAGGGTACTATCTTAAATAAATAATAAAAAAAAAGGTAGATAAGCGTGGCCTATAAACAATACCCACATAGAAGAGTACAAGAACTAACAAAATCGAAATGATACATACCAATTCGTTGTAAAGCTTCCTTCGAAATGATACATACCAATTCGTCATAGCTGTAAATTGTAATCTACGCTGCCGTCACATAGAACCAGTTTTTAATGTGGTCCAAGAATTTGAAATAGGCATATCTCAATGGACTGTTACAAAGAATAGTTCCAAAAACTACCCAAAATCCAAGGGTGGAACCAATCCCCATGCGACCATAAAATCCTGAGGTAATAGACCTGTCCTCATCTTCTTGAATCCCTTTAGTAGAAATTGGAGGTTCCACAACTAGTTTTCTCCTGGGCACTTATTTGGCAGTGGAAGCCCACAAAGTTCAGGATTTCCAGAATGTGCAGAGGCATTAATGGTGTGTTTGGTTGGGGAATTTGGGGAGGGATTTGGAAAGAGAAAGGGAAAGGGTGTGTGAAACTATTGAAATATATACATATTTTATTCACATTTCACCTACCTTTTCCATTTCTCTTTCCAAATCCCTCTCCAAATCTCTCAACCAAACACAACATAAAGCTTTGCAATTGAGTGCTTGATGGGATTTTTCCTGATAAGTTGTTATTTGACAAGTCCACCAGAAAGTCTATTTGCAGATAGGTCTAGCACTTCCAACATTTTCATCTGATCAATATCTTCGATGATTCTTCCAGTCAAATTGTTTGTTGACAGGTTCAAGGAAACCAACTCTGCAAGACTCCCAACTTGCTGAGGAATTGTTCTGTTTAATTTATTGCTAGAAAGATCAATGATTTTTAGTAGGAACAGAGTTTTTTGGTACTCCCTCTCTTTTCCTTTCCATTGCACAAATGCATTGCTCTTATAATAGTATTTGAAGACAATGGTCATTTTTTACCTATTACTTTGAACCAAAGCAGAAAAATTGTTGAAGCACTGTGGTAGCGTTCCCCATAAATCATTTTGAGAGAGGTCCAAAACTTGAATATAGTTAAGGTAGCAAATATGTTAAGGAATACTTCCATAGAATTTATTGGATTGTAGTAAGAACAATTAACCTTGTGAGATGCCTCTCTATCCATGCTTGTATTTCTCCTGTCAAATTGTTTTGTCCCAATTCAATATTTATCAACTCTACGCAATTATTCATTGACTTCGACAATATCCCAAACCGGATTGGGCCAGGGCTAGGTATGGGTCTGGGTCCGGGTCCGGGTCTGGGATCATGGATTGTGGATCTTGGATCTTGGGAATTAGGACTTGAGACTTGAGACTCGGGCTTGAGGCTTGCTGGAATGGGTTAGATGTAACGCTCTCAAAATACTATATAAATAATCCATGCATAAGATCCATTGATTTAAAGAAAATGATATATTTTCATCCATCAAAGTTTATATTACAGAAAGTGTTACATGTATTATACATTCATAATCGTTCTTTCTGAATCTACAACATGTAATATGAGTTACTAACAACAAAATAAATGCCCTACGGGCTTACATCTTTCCAAGCTATCACTTGGTTACACCAAAAGAGTCCTAAACTCTATACATGTAAAGCCCTTAGCTTGAATTAACATTTAAACATAACATAACAAAAATGGAGCCTTCAGCCCTTGGTCCTCCCAAGCTATGTCCTTGGAGGTGGCATATCGCCTGTACCTAAAAATGGTTTCCCAAGTAGGGTGAGCCAAAACTCGGCAAAGATATATTAACACAATATATGAGATTTAACTAAAATATAAATGTCAAATGAAAATCCAAGACTCAAGGCCAACTCACATTCTTCTCATTACCATTCAATGCTTATAATCACATCTTAATCGTTTCCATTTATTCATTTCAAATAAATGCATAAGTGTAGTTCCTTATGATCTAAATAATCCCAAATGAGACTACAACCCATTCATTTACAATTCATTAACATTCATTATTCAAGAACTTCAAACTCCTTGCCATTTTACGGATTCTCGTCCGAAGGAATTGACACCCAAATATACATATATAAGGTTTCGGGACTTTCACCTTGGATACTCCAGCCAACTTAATTTAAAATGGAGTCCATCCCCTATCTCCTCCCAAAAGATGGAGTACATCCCCTATCTCCTCCCAAACAAAGATACATATACAATGTATTTAAAGACGTTGTTGTTTACAATGTCTATCCAAAATCACATATTCAATGGTTTAATCAAACCGTCATATTCAATGACATAATTCAAATGATTAGTTTTAATTTACCTAGTCCTTATACCGTTTCTACAACAATCATAGTTATCCTCCACTAATAGTCCAAAACAGATATTTCTAAACAGATATACAATCCATCAAACAGATAACTTATCAAATTTTCATAGGTGAATGATTATCAAATCCAATTACACCATTCATTCATTCATACACTCCCCTAATTTCATTTTCCCCATATCAATTTTATTATTTATACAAAATAACTATTTAACATAGATTAGGGCAACTTTTTCCCTTTTCCAAATATCAATCCCAAGTCAAAATTTCATCATTTTAACCCATACAACCTCATCTTCAACACCCTATATATATATATATATATATTCATGGAACCCAATATAAAAATCCCTCTTTTAAATCTCGGACCCAAACCCTAACTTTACCCAAATCCTTCCAAATTCCACCATATACACAAAATGACGAATAGCTAAGTTAAAAACAATAACAAGGTGTAGAATATCCCTACCTCAAGTGTAAAAGCTCAAAGAGGAAAAAGGAGGATCTCAAAAATGCATAAAATCAAGCTTTACTCGAATGGAATGGAAGCCCACAAGATGTTCCATCTTCTTCTCAAAGAAAGTAGAGTAGAAACCCTTAGATTCTAGGGGATTTGTAGAGAGAAGTTGGATTTTTAGAGAGAGAGGGAGCCGAATTAGGGTTTTTGGCAAAAAGGAAATCAAAAAATGATATAAAAATCCTTTGCTACGAACTGATATACGCGATGTTCGCTCGAGCGACCAGACACAACAAGTGACCTCGCTCGAGCGCAAGAAGCGTCAGTCGAGCGCAAAATGCAAAGCTTCAGAAGTTTTACAGACGCACACACTTGCTCGAGCGCAAGAATCCTCACTCAAGCGAAGCACTTCACCTTCCCAAAAATTCTACGTCTGGGAAAAGAAACCCGAGGACTCTTAATTCTCGCTCGAGCGCAAGAAACCTTGCTCGAGCTTGCGCTCGTGCGAAAGAGCAAATTACACAAGGCTCGCTCGAGCGCAAGAAGCCTCGCTTGAGCGAAGAAGCCAAAATCTGGGCAACAACAATTTAGACCAACTAACAACCAACCTGTTCCAAACACGCCCAATATGTTCCAAAACTCAAATTCAAAGAGTTAAAGAAAGAAAACATGACATGGATACCATATTAAACCACAAAAGTCGGGTCAAAACCGGGATCGCTATATTAGGTTTGGGCTGGGCCGGATTGATGGCCCATCAACCTAATCTTTTTGGACTAGGTCAGAGTGGTGGCTATAGATATATGCAAATGTGTCTATTGTGTGTAACCTCTACACTTAAGATGATGATTTACATCATTAGTTTTGCTGCATTTGTTTATTCAGTTTTGCATAAATGAATTATGTATTTGTTACTGGAATGCTCCTCCTCTCTCTCCCCTTTTGTGTATAAAAACCATCCTCTTGGGTTGGAGTACATAAATTTTGCTCTCAACCTATATAGTCAGTCTACATATATAATCCTTCCTTTGTGAGAAAGTAGTGTCATTGTCAGTTCGCCAAAGCTATGCAGAAGGTGCTTTTGACTTAGCTGGTTCCAACCATCGTATCCTGGGAGATAGACGTTGGCATACCTTTAGCACCCATAGTGAAGCAGCGAATCTGTTTTTAGGAGATTGTGGTTCACATTGGCTTTGGTTTGCTTGCTCTTTCTTATTTCAATATATATGTGTTATATATTTCTGTTTATCAAATTGTAATCTCCAGTATAAAGTAGTTCTATTATTTCTTATTCTATAATCTGAATTTAATTAAATATGAATTTACTTATTTTAATTTAATTATACATTTTGGACAATTGTATAATCATGTTTACTATTAATCCATAACAATAATTAGACTTTATAAGAAAACAAGCATGAAGAGGAACTTAGACTGAACTCTCTCTCTCTCTATGAGCCACATGACCATTGTAGAAACAACCAGCTCCCATGGTAGATTAGCCGAAGAGGATGATCACTTGGCAAGGAGCACAAAGAAAATCAAAGGGGATATGACTGAGAGGGAGGATGAAGTAATGGATGACAAACAAAAGACAGATCAAACCCACCATCCAGAGGATGAAAAGATGAAAGATTTAGCTACAACCAAACTGCGAGATGAAGATATCAATTTGTCCCAAGTCAAGCTGAATGAAAGAGGACAAAAACCCTTCAAACAAGCCCTTCTTCATTCCAGATTCAAGGAACACAGTAACGAAAAGAATTTCAACTGTGATGTGGAAGTTCTATCATCAGATGATGAAGAGGAAATGCAAGATGAGAAAGATGAGAATAATGAGGAAGTAACAGAGGAATCCAAAATTGAAGGCATCCCCAAAGTAAAGATACCAGCTGAGCTTCTTAGAAAAATCAGAGAACCATGGAAGAAATGTCAAATTGTCCGACTCTTGGGGAAAAAGATAGGCTATAAACTTTTTGTTAACAAAATGAAAAAAGATCTAGGGACTCCAAGTAGATTTCGAATCCTTGGATATGGGTAATGAATTTTTTATTGTCAAATTCAAAATGATGGAAATAATAAGGAAGCTACTGGGCCTAGCTTTGGCCCATAGATGATAGTCCAAAACAGAAAAAGGCAAGGAAGAAAGCTTAAGGCCTGGAGACAACCAAATAACACCCTAAGAAACATATTTGAAGCCCTACAATACTCACACGATGAACCACAATATGGTGGTAGTCCTAAAGCCCAAGTGGACCAGAGAAGTCGTAAATTAGAGATGAAAAAGCACAAAAATAGGTTTCAAAAACAAACAAAACGCCATTAACCCAGGAGAGAAAATAGCAGGTCAAATCCCTAAGATGGATTGTAAGAGATAAGATGCACAAGGTCATCAGAGAAGGAAAAAAAGTGGCCAATGAGGATGCAACAAATACAGGGGTTTCATATCACACTGTCCTTAACACAACTACTCAAGGCCTGAGCACCATCAATTCCAAGAAAATTGTCATCTCAAACACATCTCTTGAATCAAGAAACCCTAAAGCCAGCAAACAAAGCTAAACCCAAAAATGGAGGGAGAAGAGACTCCAGCCGAGAAAATTGAGATAGAAGAGCTTCTGAAGAACACAATCAACCATAGAGTTTCGGAGAATAGAGTGATGTTATTCCTAGAACAAGGGAAAGAAGCCTCTCACCTCGTCACTATAGATTGCTGGATAGAGGAGGTGAAATTAAAGATTTAATTGTGGTGGCATTTCGAAGCAAGCCAGAGTTGGCACCTAGTAATAGTGAAATCCAAGCTTCCCATGGAAGAAAACCATCATGGAGTTAGGAATATTCTGGGTGTACAAGAAAATTCCCCAAACCAAATATAACCCAAATGTTTGCTATGGATATGCTTTTTTGGAACTGTCATGGGACAGGAACTAACAAGTTCAGAAGAACTATGAAGGAACTGGTCTTTATACACAAACCAGATATCTGGGTCCTAATGGAAACAAAGGTGGAGTTAAGCTCAATGGGCATGTTCTTCAACAGCCTTGGATTCACAGCATCTGCACACGTGGACCCAATCGAAAGAAGTGGAGGGATCTGGATGCGATGGAACTTAACCCAAGTCAATGTTAGTGTGAAAATTCACATTTAATTATTCTAAAATTAATTTATTTATTTAGAATTTATTTGAAATATATATTAGTGTAAAAGTTAATTTTAAATTAATCAAATTCAATCACAAATAAAGATATTATTAAGAAAAATAATTTTGTGGATGTACAATATTGGTTATTTATAAATTATTTTAATAAGGATTCAACATGATAATTATTCTAACCAAATACCTTAGTTAAAAATCTTAGTGTATCAATTTTATGAAACTCACACAAATACACACAAAAAAAATAAAAAAATATAGCAGATTTCGGTGGCAACTTTGCCACGTGTTGAATTGCATGTTATTATAGGGAATGAGAGCCCATTATACTCTTGGAATTGAGAAAAAATGAACTCATAAAATGAAGAGAGAATGATGAGAAAGAGAGGGAGAGAGAGAGAAAGGGCTCATCGAAAAAAAAAAAAAAAAAAGGGAATTCCTGTGAGCAAGCTTAGTAGAAGACGAGGAGGAGATTAAGGTTGCATATTTTCCTACCATTTCACTATTCCATTTCAATTCTACAACTAAGTAAGAAAACCCTCTCAACCCTCTTATTTTTTTTAATTGTTAAAATTTTCATATTATATTCATATGATAAAATGACTAATTTATAGATAGAAATTTTTATATATATGTATGTAAATTTTGTGATGTGTATATCAAATACTTGAAGATATTGATAGCCTTAAAGTCATGGTATTATTGTGGAAATAGGCTTACATGTATGGTTTATACCATTAAAGAGAGGATTGAAGAATTTATTTGGTCCTTGAATCTATCAGACAATTTGTACGAATTTTTAGACAATTTTATATACTCAAACTTTGAAGATGATTTCTTCTACAAAGTTGTTTATAATGATGTCTACTTCATCCATGAATGTTTTCAACAATTATGGAATTTTGTACGAATTTATACAGATTTTTAACCAAATCTGGAGCTATAGGCAGATTTTATTATGTGTTTGAAAAATTATTAAAAAATTTATATTTAACCAAATCTGGTAATTTCTAAACATAAAATGAAATTTGAGAAATCTAGTTTCATAATAAAATTTTAGATTATGGAATTGATTTATAAATTTAAGTATGAAATTAATTTAAGAAAATGTGATAAATCTGTGTCATAAACTTTCTTGGAATTTTTAAGAATTATTTATAATTTATTTTTAGAAAATGCTTCTGAAAAATGACCATATCATGTTTATTGAGTATTCTGTAAATTTGTATGAATTTTAGAATTGTATAAGTAATTTATTTATAATTTTATTTGCGAAATATACATTCTGAAAATTTTGGCAAATTGAAAAGGAATCAAAAATTATCTCTTCAATTGTTTATTTGGACTAAAAAATTTAATATTGTGCTAGTCTAATCTTGCAGATTAAAAATCCATGCATGTGTGTAATTATGATTTATTGGTATCTAAATTATTATTTCATACCATAGTTTAAATAAATTGTTTATTTAAATTTTGTACAATTATTTATTATTATATGACATATGTAATATTTTATGTTAGAAATTTTAATGAGTTGGTATAACATTATTTGTAATTAAAAATTAAAATTATTTGTGATTAATATCAAAACTAATTGAAATGATTAACGGCATATACAAAGTTAACAATTGACAGTAAATACCAGTTGTTCAGGGTGAGTCTTGGTTTTAAATAGTGTACGAAATTAAGAATTGACAGTTAATATCGGTTGTTCAGGGTGAGCCCTGGTTTCGAGAATTCTCACGTAAATTATGTCATGAAACCCTAAGATGGCACGGGACTTATTTGAACCATTTTTCGGTATTTGGTTTTGGAATAAGGGTGGATGTGCAGGTGGCACACAGGGAGGTTGCTTACCCCTGGCAGACCGTTTCCTTGGGGCAGACCACGGATGCCACTACTTGGGTATATAACTCCGGACGTGGGCATCCCTGGTAGTTACGGTTGGTAAGACTTGAATATTTGACCAAGGGGGGGTTTCACATTAACCGTTGCCATGCTTAGTGGTTAGTAAGAAAATCTCTTTGGTGAGATTTTGAGTGTCATCCAAACTATTAAAATTGTTGAAAATATTATAATGGTTGGTACATTTATCATGCTATTGAATTTTACTATTATTTTAATTGTCATGATTTGATTATTTTCTCTTAAAAAGAATGGTAGGTTGGTTCCGTTTTCTTAATGTGTTGCAAACCTCATGGCATATATTTTGTTGCCCTGGCGTTTCATGCCAGATTATGTCGGAGAAGAGACTGAGGCTGAATTTGGAGCTACTGCTAATATTGAACCTTGGCTAACTTAAAGTCAAGACTCCATCGAAATAAAATTTTATTATCCTTGGTATTAGTAATCACGAATGTTACACAAAGTTCTTGTAATATTGTATGTGGACTCGTAATATAGTTGTTAAGCTTTGACTATGTAAAAATCTAAATTTTCCCTAATTAGTTGTTAAAATCTTTATTTAGTGAGTTATTTGTTATTTAAATTTTAAGATGTTCCAAAAGAAAATTTGGGGCTTCACAATTTGGTATCAGAACTCTAGGTCAGAATACCTAGGGACAGTGGGAAGAGGTTTAACCTCAATTGAGGAGTAGTGTTATGTGTTAGAAGGAATAGAATTATGTGACTCATAGTTTATGCGAACTTTATGCTAATCATAGTAACTATCCTTGTTTGATCCTAACTGTACCTCTAGTTTGACGCCAAATTTGTTGAATGTAAAATTATCACTTCTGTATCTTGATTGAACCTTTCCAATTCAGAAAAGTATTGCCTTAAGATGATCAATTGGCAATTTTTGAGCCATGACTATGGTATCTTGTATGTTGATCTCTTGAAAACCAGTTGCACCCTTTTAATCTTTACAAGGTGAAAAATCTTAAGTATTTGGTTTGAAATGTGTATGGCCAAACACAATTTCAATTCAAATATCTAGTTTGGTCACCAGCTCCATAATCTTAACCCTATTAAAAAAAAAAAAAAAACCATCATGTCATCCGACTGTACTGTCAAATTCCATTTAAATTCTTATGCTAATTATGCTATTGTCGTAGCCACGTCATACTCTTTCTTCTCTACTACAACTGTGTGAATCTTGGGATTAGAGCTTGAACGATTAGAAACACCTATGAGTGTTGCTTCACCATTAGGAGGTCAAACTCAAGTAGAACTCGTATGCAAATCATGTGAACTAGGAGTCTCTAGTTTGCATTTAATTTGCCACCTACAAGTCATGGAAATATTAGACTTTGACGTTATCCTAGGAATAGACTGGTTATCAGCCCATAGAGCCACCATTAATTGTTATCAAAAGACGGTGACTGGTTACTCTCAGGATGGAACGCGAGTGTGGAACCTACCTCACAGTACGTCGCAAACAAGGGTGATGCGTTTCTACTCCAAGATATCCAGAACTATGTATGGACTGATTCCTATCTTTGGGATACGTAGGTAGCTTCATCTTGAAGTTCGGCCCTAATAATTTTTCAATCTATTCATCTCGTCTATGTTTAATTGGTGTATCTTTAGTCGACTTGGCTGTCCTATCCGCCTTTGCTTGATTTGTCTTCGTTTTGCTCAGTTCATTTGGCCCCGTTTGGTTCAGTTTGATTCGGTCCAGTTCCGCTCGGCTTCATTCGGTTCGGTTTGGATCGGTTCGGTTCGGTTATCACCATTGCTACAACAGAACCAATTTGAGATTATCTGGTTTGGGGCTATGCATCCCAATGGTTGATTCCATGTTAGTTGGTTAGTGGCCATTTGCAAAAAAATAGGTTTTGATTATTTTGAATGAAGCTGACTAAAGTTTTCTCGAAAATTATTCCATTTTTACAAACCAGACCATTCTTTGGGTTTAAAAAAAAAAAGAAAAATTCCCAGTGCTCACAGCTTAGCTTACATGATTTCAAAACAGAAAATGAAATAAGTATGCTAATCTAACTCTCATGTTGATCAAAACATTTTAAAAAAAAAAAAATCGAGGCAATGAATTAGAGGCATAGTCGAGTCGGAGATTCTATCTTCTCCACCACTTGAGTCATGAGTTCGTTGGCAACTCTTTGGCTAGATCATGAGTTCGTCGGCCAACTTTTTGATCGGCCCATCAGTTTCAATTTCAACCCATCAGGACAAACTGCAGAATCGCTTAGGCTCAATGGTTGTGCTTCAGAGTCATGGTTTTTTTTTTTTTTAACGATCTGTTAATACCAGTCAGAATATATAAGTGTGTTTAGATTGCTTTGTTTCGTTTTTTTTTTTTTCGTTAAGTCATTTTTTGATTCAGGTCGGTATGAAATCAATGTCCAGTTCAGAGTTCACAATTCAATCATTCTTCAAATTCAAATAAAATTGTTTTCAAGCTCAAAGTAATATGTCAGTCACGCCATTAATGTGCCAAAAAAAAAAAGAAAACTGATTTTATAAAGTCAGTGGATGATATCCTCGATTACAAAGACAAAAAAAAAAAAAAAAAAAAAAAAACAAACAAACAAACACAAGCCCAGGGAAAAAAAAAAAACAAAAACAAAAAGCAAAAAGGATCTTCTTGTTTTTTCGATGACGGCCACACGCCAACTTCACTTACTTGGCTCCTCCACCGAGCTCTTCTTCTTTTCATCGTCGACCCTTGAAGGCCCTGCCTTAGTGCTTACAGGACCACCGAGAGGGTTGACTCCCTGTTGGCCGTTAAAAGCAAAGTACGAAGGTGCTCCAAATCAGGCCATGACGGTGGCCTTCCGTTTCAACTCTTTGTTCTCCAACTTCAGCGTGCAAATCTCTGCTCGCACATCCTTGTACATGCGCTGGAGCAGAGAGAGTTGGGAGTTCAACTATTGTACCTCACTTGTTCTATTCTGTAGCCGGTGAGACAAGTTAGTGGCCGCAGTCATGGTCTTCACACATGATTTCAACTTATAATGGTTAGCCTCAATATCAGATTAAACGGCCATTATTTGCTCAACGGATAGCATAGGAAAATTAAGAGAAGTAAAAGTAGGAGCAGGGGCACTCGGCCCAGCAGAACTTATGGGATCGTTCAGGTCCGGAAACAGAGTAAGGGGATGAGATGAGGAGGCCATGGATTAGAGGTGAGAGGTTTGAGTTGCAGAGAAATAGCAGAGAACAGACTGAGTTTTGACCTCCTCCATTCAATCTCTCTTTTTCTCTCGATGAGGAAGAAGAAACATAAGAAAGTGATGAAGAAGAATAAGCTGGAAGAGAATGATGAAGAAGAAGGAGAAATGAGTGATTAAGAAGAAGACGGAAGATACTGATTAAGAAGAAGACGAAAGAGAAGAAGACAAAGAATGAGAGAGCTGAGGCAATCGGTAATTGAGGAAGTCCGCTTTGTCGGCCAGCCGACGCAAAAGCAAGACCACGGGTGAAATGCAATTTTCGAAGGAAGAGAAAGAGGCGGGAGAGTTGTATGCATATATGTATATGAATTATATATCTATGTATTATATATATTTGTTTGCATATTTGGTCACAAGAGTGGCTTGGGTTCAGTGGTTCAGCTCAGTGTTGAGGATTGAAAGGTTAAGCCTGAGGTCAGAGGTTCGAGGCCCCCATAGCAACGAGTGTTTCTTTTGTTTTGTTTTGTTTTTTTTTTTTAGGTATATGTGTCTCGTATACCTATATGTACATTTGTTTGAATATTTTTTCACAGGAGTGGCGTGGCTCAGTGGTTGAAAGAGCAAGAGACTAAGCCTGAGGATAGGGGTTCAAAACCCCGTATCCCCACATCCATGCATTTTGAGTTTTTCCTTTCTTTTACTTTTTTTTTGCGTGTTCGAGAGAAAGATATTCTTAAGACTGCGTTTCGAACCCGTTACGGCCACCATGAATTCGTAGTGATGCCATTCAACCTAACCAATGCACCAAGCGTGTTCATGAGCTTAATGAACAAAATATTCGCGCCTTACTTAGATCAACTTGTGGTAGTTGTCATAGATGATATTTTGGTATATTCCAAGTCTGAAGGAGACCACGAACAACATTTGAGAATAGTACTTCAAACTTTGAGAGAAAACCAACTGTATGCTAAGGCTAGTAAATGTGAATTCTGGATGGAGGAAGTAAAGTTTTTGGGTCACGTGGTATCTAAAAAGGGAATATCAGTAGACCCAACTAAAGTAGAAGCAGTGATAGAATGGAAGCAACCTAAGAACACATTTGAGATTCGTAGTTTCTTAGGATTGGCCGGTTACTATCGAAAATTCATTCAAGACTTCTCAAAATTGGCCAAACCAATGACACATTTGACTCAAAATGGGGTAAAGTTTGAATGGAATGAGTCTTGTGAAAGTTCATTCCAAGAACTCAAGAGAGGATTGACGAGTGCCCATATTCTTATAGTACCAGAACGTGATGTTGGGTACAATGTGTATTGTGATGCTTCCAAAGAAGGTCTGGGGTGCGTATTAATGCAAAATGGCAAGGTGGTGGCATATGGATCAAGGCAATTAAAGAACCATGAGAAGAATTATCCCACCTATGACTTGGAGTTAGCAGCTATATTTCACGCACTCAAAATTTGGAGACACTACTTGTATGGTGAAAAGTTTGAGATATTCACTGATCACAAAAGCTTGAAGTATCTGTTCACCTAAAAAGATCTGAACATGCGTCAAAGACGTTGGATGGAGTATCTCAAGGATTACCCATTTACCCTTTTCTATCATCCCGGCAAGGCTAACGTGGTAGCAAATGCGCTAAGTTGCAAGAATAGAGGGATTGTTGCTAGTTTAGCACTTAGAGAATGGAATATGGTTGGAACACTCAATGAATTTGGGGAGCAAATGGGGGTTCAAGAAGAAAATGCTTACCTTGGTGATCAAATTGTTACGCCTAAAATTTTGAGCGAGATATTGGAATCATAAAAGTACGATCAGGAGGTAGCATTCATCAAGGCACAATATTTTTCACATCTCAATGTTACGGAAATATGAGCCACACCCTTCCCATGTTATCAACTGGAGAGAGATTAATCTCAATGAAGATGTAGGTTTTGAGGAAAAAGATTATGGATCGACGAGAAAAGAACCTGCGAGGCAAAGCTATTCACTTGGTGCGAGTGTTGTGGCAGCATCGTGGGACGGAAAAGTCAACGTGGGAACGAGAATATATGATACGTGCCAATCACCCTCATCTTTTCGAGTCTAAAGGTACGAATTAATTTCGAGGACGAAATTTTTTCAGGAGGGTAGATTGTGAAAATTCGCATTTAATTATTCTAAAATAATAATAATTAATTAATTAATTTATCCAGAGCTTATTTGAAATATATATTAGTGTAAAAGTTAGTTTTAAATTAACCAAATTCAATCACAAACAAAGATATTATTAAGAATAACAATTTTGTGGATGTACAATATTTGTTGTTTATAAATTATTTTAATAATGATTCAACATGATAATTATTCTTACCAAATACCTTAGATAAAAATCTTAGTGTATCAATTTTATGAAACCCACACAAAAAAAAGAAAAAAAAAGAAAAAAAAAATAGAATATTTCAACAGAGAACAATACTTGGATTGCATGCATATTAACTCAAATATACTCTTTGGAACTAGAAGATTTGATAGGACAAAAGGGAATGATTAAAAGAGAGAGAGGGAGCCTAAGGGGAATCTCTCTATATATACATATATCCATTCATGTAGATTGGATCCTCTCAACAAAAAAAAAAAAAGAATTCCTGTGAGCAAGCTTAGTAGAAGAAGAGGAGATTAAGGTTGCATATTTTCCTACCATTTCACTATTCCATTTCAATCCTACAACTAAGTAAGAAAACCCTCTCAACCCTCTCATTTTTTTTAATTGTTGAAATTTTCATATTATATTCATATGATAGAATGACTAATTTATAGATAGAAATTTTTATATATATGTATGTAAATTTTGTGATGTGTCTATCAAATACTTGAAGATATTGATAGCCTTAAAGTCATGGTATTATTGTGGAAATAGGCTTGCGTGTGTGGTTTATACCATTAAAGAGAGGATTGAAGAATTTATTTGGTCCTTGAATCTGTCAGACAATTTGTACGAATTTTTAGACAATTTTATATACTCAAACTTTGAAGATGATTTCTTCTACAAAGTTGTTTATAATGATATCTACTTCATCCATGAATGTTTTCAACAATTATGGAATTTTGTACGAATTTATACAGATTTTTAACCAAATCTGGAGCTATAGACAGATTTTACTATGTGTTTGAAAAATCATTAAAAAATTTATATTTAACCAAATCTGGTAATTTCTAAACATAAAATGAAATTTGAGAAGTCTAGTTTCATAATAAAATTTTAGATTATGGAATTGATTTATAAATTTAAGTATGGAATTAATTTAAGAAAATGTGATAAATTTGTATCATAAACTTTCTTAAAAATTTTAAGAATTATTTATAATTTTTTTTTAGAAAATGCTTCTGAAAAATGACCATATCATGTTTATTGAGTATTCTGTAAATTTGTATGAATTTTAGAGTTGTATAAGTAATTTATTTATAATTTTATTTGCGAAATATACATTCTGAAAATTTTGGCAAATTAAGAAGGAATCAAAAATTATCTCTTCAATTGTTTATTTGGACTAAAAAATTTAATATTGTGCTAGTCTAATCTTGCAGATTAAAAATCCATGCATGTGTATAATTATGATTTATTGGTATCTAAATTATTATTTCATACCATGGTTTAAATAAATTGTTTATTTAAATTTTGTACAATTATTTATTATTGTATGACATATGTAATATTTTATGTTAGAAATTTTAATGAGTTGGTATAACATTATTTGTAATTAAAAATTGAAATTATTTGTGATTAATATCAAAACTAACTGAAATGATTAACGGCATATACAAAGTTAACAATTGACGGTAAATACCAGTTGTTCAGGGTGAGTCTTGGTTTTAAATAGTATACGAAATTAAGAATTGACGGTTAATATCGGTTGTTCAGGGTGAGCCCTGGTTTCGAGGATTCTCACGTAAATTATGTCATGAAACCCTAAGATGGCACGGGACTTATTTGAACCCTTTTTCGGTATTTGGTTTTGGAATAAGGGTGGATGTGCAGGTGGCACACAGGGAGGTTACATACTCCTGGTAGACCGTTTCCTTGAGGCAGACCACGGATGCCACTACTTGGGTATATAACTCCGGATGTGGGCATCCCTAGTAGTTACGGTTGGTAACACTTGAATATTTGACCAAGGGGGCGTTTCAAATTAACCGTTGCCATGCTTAGTGGTTAGTAAGAAAATCTCTTTGGTGAGATTTTGAGTGTCATCCAAACTATTAAAATTGTCGAAAATATTATAATGGTTGGTACATTTATCATGCTATTGAATTTTACTATTATTTTAATTGTCATGATTTGATTATTTTCTCTTAAAAAGAATGGTAGGTTGGTTCCGTTTTCTTAATGTGTTGCAAAACTCATGGCATATATTTTGTTGCACTGGCGTTTCATGCCAGATTATGTCGGAGAAGGGACTGAGGCTGAATTTGGAGCTGCTGCTAATATTGAACCTTGGCTAACTTAAAGTCAAGACTCTATCGAAATAAAATTTTATTATCCTTGGTATTAGTAATCACGAATGTTACACAAAGTTCTTGTAATATTGTATGTGGACTCGTAATTTAGTTGTTAAGCTTTGACTATATAAAAATCTAAATTTCTCCTAATTAATTGTTAAAATCTTTATTTAGTGAGTTATTTGTTATTTAAATTTTATGTTCTTCCAAAAGAAAATTTGGGGCCTCACAGTTAAGGTCTGTAAGAGGAGATAAGTTTAAGCCCACTAAATTAATTAGGCCCAATAATCCAAGGATGATGGGCCCAAATTTATCACAAGTCCAAGAAAAAAATTGGGGCGTCTCAGCTTGGTATCAGAGCCTAGGTTTGAACCTTTGGGCTATGGGTAGTAGTTTATTATTTTTACAAGGAAAAAAAAAAACCTTAAGTTAATTTGTAATTCTCGGTGGCTTAACTAAGTTAGAACCTTTTTATTGTAGGTTGCCAGGGTCATCAGACATTAACTCTAACGAGGAAAATTCGGTGCAAAACTATGGCGTAGAATCTGACCCAAGTAAAGAAGTGAAGATGCCTATAGAAGACTATGAATCCATAGAATCTGACCCAAGTGAAGAAGTGGAGATGCCTATAGAAGACTATGAATCTGAGCCTGAGCTTGACCCTGAACCTGATCCTGAACTTGAGCCTGAACCTGAGTCTGAAGAAGTTGAAGAAGTTGTACCAATATACAACCCCCCGGAGGTTATTGTGATTGAGTCAGACACTGAAGATGAGTCTATGGAAGGCAATACCGAGGGGAACCCTGGAGATATAGGAGCCACGTTTGAGGGTTAGGATGTGCAAAACGGGTTGCAGATTGGCTCTTTTGTATATGTCAGACTTTATCCCCTCGGAGGTTGTGCTTGGAAAAATGAGAGTTGGGTGGGCACCTATATCGGACCTATCCAGATTCTAAGACAAGAGACTCCCTGGGTATATCAACTAGGCCCCTTTCCGGACGGTTTCACCGAAAGAGTGGGCGACCTTTTTGACTTTTGGAGCCTTCAGTATATCATGCCCGACCCAAGCAGAATTGTGAGGAG
>NW_021028847.1:723402-746793 GCF_004153795.1 Camellia sinensis | reverse complement strand
GTATAATACTATATATTTAAAGGACCTACTTATTATTTATTGTTTAAGATAACATTGTCATCTCAACAATCTAACTATAAATTAATATTTATGTTTACAAAATTTCTCATTTATCATTTAAATTATTTAATCGAGTATGAACAATAATTGCACTTTTTATATTTATTTTTTTCACGACAATTGTATAGCAATTGTGTACTAATGACTAATTTCATCATGTAAGATATTTGTAACACATAAAATGAGAACCAATAACTCATGATGTATAAAAATATATTACAGAGTGATATTAATGCATTCTAACATCAATAGTATGCAAATAATATGCAATAGTGGGTTCAATAAATTTATATTATGAAATGAACAGTTAAACAAAATTATATAATTGTGTAATTAATTTCATACCTTCAATTGTATTACATATACGGATTATGAAAAATTAAAGTGAAAAGTTGATAGAAAAAAGATTTACGTAACACTTATTTAAAAGGACTTGTTTATTATTTAGTATTTAAGATAAGATTGATTTTCAACAATTTAACTATAAATTAATATTTATTTTATAAAATTTATCATTTATTATTTAAATTTTTTAGCTAAGCATATATTTATTTTTTACTTAGTTATATTTTGAGTACAGATCAGTCTCCATACTTTATATACATATCCCGCACTAATTTAAAAGGCAGATATAATTACGATACTAACAGTTGATGAAAAAGTACATGTACGTGTAACGCACATATCTAACCACTAGTCTAAAAAAAATTAATAAAAAAATTAATTATTTTTTGTCCTTTCTTAGACTTTTCAATTTTATTTTATTTTTTTGGGATACTTTTTTGATCCGTCTAGTTGAGTAGAACTAAAAAGAAAGAAGAAGAAGGAGCCAACCAACCCCAAACACCCACTCAACTACAAATTTATTTTTTATTTTTTATTTTTTTGACACCCTATAAATCAAATTTTGAAATTTTTTGATCAACTAGTCTAAACTCTATTATTTAGGGCCATAAGAAAATTACAATTTAAGAGCTATAGTACTCCCAAATATCTGTCTTATAACATCTATCTGTCCAGATATATATTTTAAATCTAAGCCCAAGCCTGACCAAAAATTTTGTAATTTACCCTATCTTTACTAAAATAAATCTTATAACATAAAAATTAATAACGTTGTATTTAATTTCGCATAAACATTTCAGTTTTTGCTCCTTCTATCATAGGTTAAAAACTTGGTGTGTATTTTTCTCCTAAGTGTGTTTTCTTTATTTTAAAACAAAAAAAACTAAATATAATTTGAATAATGTTTGAGAGCTCGAAAATCCCTGCCCCCTAATCCCCCTAATGCCCAAAACGACGTCGTTTTGGGCATTAGGTTTTTTTTTTTCTTTCTTTTTTCCTTCAATTTTCAGTCTGCAGAGAGGAAGAGGAGAGGGAGAGAAAGAGAAGAGAGAAAGAGGAGAGGAGGAGAGAGGGAGAAAGAGAGAGGAGAGGAGAGCTCCGATCTCGACACCCACCGTCGTCGCCTCACCACCAACTCCTCCTCCCTGCCGTCGCCCCCCCTCTGCCTCTCATCGCAGCAACAACAGCAGCTCCTCCTCCCCGCCGTCGCCCCACCTCCGCCTCCTCCTCCCCCGAATATTATGCCCCCTCCAGTCCCTCCTCCTCCTCCCTCCTTCCCTCCCTCCTTTCTTCCTTCTTCTTCTCCGAGCTTCGTTCTTCTTCTGCAAAAAAAAAAATCAAAAACGACGAAACAACGTCGTTTTTGGTTCGGGGGATTAAGGGCGGCTCAGTTTCGAGCGACGTAGCACGGTTGATTTTAGGAGAGAGGATTGGAACAGGACCCATTTAGTACTCATTATGGATGTTATATTGATAATTTACAATTTGATAAATTGCCCATACATTTTCTAAAATTTATTTAAAATATAAATTGTCTCTTATAATTTTTAAAATTATAAATACATCTTTGTTACAATTTTTATTTAACAGAAAAAAAATCCTAATTACTCTTTTATACAACAATAAAATTATCTAAATTGTTAATTGAAATATATTTTTGATAATATTAAAAACAATTAATGGACTTAATAATTTATAAATAAAAATGATTATTTAATATGTGATTAGAAACTTGAAGGGATGAAATATAATTTTTAAAAATACAAGAGAAAATTTGTATTTTAAGCATATCTTAGGCGGTATATTTATAATGTAGTTTCATAACTTTATTTAGAATTGTTAAATTTTACAATTTTATAACATGTTTTTCAGTTTTATTAATATGAATGTTTGGGTTAACTTTTTGACTTTTTATGAAAAAATGTGTATTAAAAAATTGTATAAAAAAAATGTGTAAGAGATTATTAGAGAGTGGTGGGCCCCAGCCGTACACAATGCAGCCGTGTATTGGGGTTGGAAATTATTGGCTAATTTTTGTACAAAGCATTGGACGGTTTTGTTTGGTCCGTGGGGGTCATCACGGGTCCCATTTTAATAATCTGAACCGTTGAATGTGTGTAACTCGTCGAACACTATGTACCTACAAAAAATTATGTTAATCGGATATCGATAGCTATCTGATTAGATTTATTTATTTTTCAATCATGAATTATAACACCATCCATTTGTTGTACATAACTGATTTGATCATATAGTTATCGATATCCGATTAATGTGATTTTTGGCAGACATATATTACTCGACAATTTCTACATATTGAACGGTTCAGATTATCAAAACGGGACCCGTGATGGCCCCATGGGACGAACAACGATGTGTATAAAAATCACACCCAATCATTTCTTTTGTTCTGCACTGCCGCACACAGCCGTTGACTATTTGTCAATTCCGTGTGTACCTGTTTTGAAAGAAATTAATTTTTTAATTTTTTTTTGGATGAATAGTGATATCTTTTTGGATTTTGGAGTAACTTTTTGACTTTTTGGCTGATTCAGATTACCCCAAACCAGCCCTTAGTGTTTGTTTGAGATGTCCTATATAAGTGCATTTTTTAACTAAAAAAGTAAAGAAAAAAAAGATGTATGTTTGAGATAACTTTTTGACTTTTTATGAAAAGATACATATGACCATTATACCCCTTTGATTTTTTGACTTTTCACTTTTTGACTTTTGCATAGTTAAATTCAAGGGATAAAATAATAATTTTACTCTCTCAGTTTTCTCCACAAGTTACCCTTAAATAGTATAAATTTTTTAACCTTTGTTTAATAATTTTTTTATTTTTTTAACTTTTATGGAATATCCCACACAAATTTTTAAACCTTTAAAAATACGAATTGGGTTGGTGAACTGACTCGATCAATGCCTACCCCTATATAAATTCTTCTTTTATATTTTATTAGCATGTCAATCAAAATCAAATTATAGCATGTAATCGGTTTCCCTTCCTCAACACAAATAAACCGAAGGGTTCAATTTGGAGTAAAAATTTCAATTTGAAGAAAATTTTTTGGAAAAATTACAAAAAAAAACCTTAGAGTTTAGCGTCTTTTTCAAATTAAACCCCAAATTTTCAATTATGACAATTTATATTTCACCATTTCACTCGTGTTTCAATTCAATCTCCCCGTTCACCTCCGTCTCTATCAATTAACGGAAGACTTATTTAGGTGCCCAAATTGCCATAATCTGCACGATTTAGGGTAAAAGACACCCTTCCATTTTCCAGAGGCGGTGCCCTAAGGAGTGTTCCGGTGGGTGGTGGCTGCCAGAGAAGCAAGAAAATCAAGAACAACAGTAGCTCAAAATCTCAAGTCACATCTGAGAACCAAATAAGGCCTAATTCTAAGTCAACAAGTGCCAGTCCCTCTAGCTGCAGCACAGATAATAATATATCTGGTGGTTCTGGTCAGTTTCCTCCTCCACCACCACAATTTCCATTCATGGCAGCTCTACAAAACCTAGCTCAGTACGGTGGTGGTGGTGGTGGTGGTGATGGAAGGAACAATATTGGGTCAAGTATCGCTGAATTTCACGCGCAGATAATGGCAGCAGGTGGTGGTGGAGGGCTAGAGTAGTAAAGGTTGCCTTTCTTGGGTGGCCTTGAGACACCCACAAATTTGTTGTACCCGTCATACCAAAGTCAAGGATTTGAAGCACAATCTTCTGGTATTAGTACTTAGATTGGTTCAGTGAAAATGGAAGAGAATATGAACAACCAAGGGCTTAATTTTCCAAGGCAGTTTATGGGTATGACAGAAAATTATCAGTACCGTGGTGGGATTGGGATTACATGGAATGAATTTTTTGGTGTAAACTCATCTTCCACCAGTCATCTCTTATAAATATAAGCTTGTCCTTCATGATTCATTATTGTTGAGAGATGGCTCTTATTCTGAAGCTTCCTTTTTTATGTCTAGCTAGAAAGCTTCAATCAACAACTGTTTACTAACACAAGTTTGGCAAGGGCTGAAGCAACTTGACCCTCAAGCATCAATCAACACCGGAAAAAGGACACAATGAAATTGTGGCCGAGGCTTAATTGAGGAACTGGCAGTGTTTGTGTTTTACTTACCTATATGTGGTTTTGTTTATGTTGTCTATGTTTTTGGAAGAGCTTGTGTTTTGTGGGTTTGTTTAGATAAGTTTGTATGAAGATGATGTGTGATTTTGTTGTGATGGTGTCTTCGGAGTGGACTTTGGCGGAAGAGAGACGGCTGGAAAATGGAGGGGTATCTTTTGCCTTAAATAGTGAAAATTAAGGCAATTTTGATGCCTAAATCAGTCCTCTAGTAATTGATAGAGACGGAGATGGACGGAGGATCAAATTGAAACACGGCTGGAATGGTGAGGTATAAATTGTCACAATTGAAAATTTGGGGTTTAATTTAAAAAATGCGCTAAATCCTGGGATTTTTTTTTTGTAATTTTCCTAAAAAGTTTCCTCAATCCTAAAAGAACCGAATCTTGCACATCCCTATTCTATTAGATGAAATTATTTATAAAAGTGAGTGTTTTAAATAAGTGTACTTTTTGACTTTTTAGATTAAAAAATAGAGAGAAAAAATGGTTGTTTGGGATAATTTTTTGTCTTTTTATAAAAAAATATGTATTAAAATATTATATAAAATAAAAAAATTACAAAATTACCCCTATGTCCTAGACTAGTGTAGTTGCACTGATTTTCTCTCCCCTTTCAATTTTTTTTTTAAATTTTTTTATTTTTAACGTAAATGTGGCTTACATTATTGTGCCACGTTTTTTATTTTTATGAGAAATTGTAGCTGTACAGCCTAACCTGTTTTGAATTTTTTTTTTGTACAGATTTCTTGTCAAAAAATAAGTGAATAGTACGAATTTTTTTTATTTTTTTAATAACTTTTTAATTTTTTAACTTTTTTATATCATGGCAAATCAGTCTTCAATTTCAACTCAATTGTATTTCTCAAAAATCCAAAAAAGTAAACTATTATTTATTTATTATTGACTAGATTGACTTCAGACCTGTAAATAAACAAAAAGATCTGATTCACTCTAAAATTTTATTTTATATTTTTTTAATTAAACTGGATGATATTACTATTAAGTTTTAGATTAATGTTTGGTGACCCGAAAATATAAAACTCGAATGCCTTAAAAATAACAAAACGACATCATTTAACGACGTCATTTTGAATGCTTCAAACCATTCAAATTACATATTTTGAGACCACCAACAATTACTATAAGTTTTAAGAAAAATGCTTGGGAGCACTAATTAGTGCTCCCACTAACTAGGTGGCAGTGGGTATCGCCATTAATGATGTGATGTTTTGGTCTTGGAGTTGTATTTATTTTTATTTTTTTTTACTTTTTTAATGCATTAGTGATATTAGTAGTGATATTTTTAGTGGGATGAATCATTCTTGAAGTTTTAAATATGTCATGACCCCCTTATTAATTACCTTTTTAGATGAATGATTTGTGTCAACTTCATACTGACTCGACTTGACCCTTTAGCATGTCATGTCATAATTATGTTTATATAAAATAATAATAATAAAAATTTTAACTTGTTAAGTTCATGCGTAAAATTTATTTTATATTGTGCATTTGTAAAAAATAAAAATAAAAAATTAATTAATTAATTAATCAAACTAAGGTGAAATTTGAGCTCGATTCTAGTCCTAAAACTTAACCAATTCAATTTTGAGTTTAACTCTAGCTTGATCTAATATATATCGTTCAATAATCTTGAAATATCATATATATTCTATTAATGTAATATTTTAAACTAATCTAAAGGTTAAAAAATTTATAGATAATACAAGTTGACTCGGCTTTATTAATTAATTAAGAGCTAAATAATAACTAATTTGATAGATACTATAAAGGGAATTTAAACGGAAAATCCAAAATTAAATTTCCTATGCTGTTGAAACAGATATCTGCGGCAGATTATTATTATTATTATTGGAAATTTTTGGAAACAATAGATATTATAATTTTGATGTTGATGATGAAACAGATTAAATTTTTATCCAAAATTTATTATTATTATTATTTTGGTGTTGATGATGATTAAATTTAAATTTTGAGATTAAATTTTGATATTATAATTTAACAAAATTTTGATATTATTTTGGTGTTGATGATGATTAAATTTAAATTTTGAGATTAAATTTTGATATTATAATTTAACAAAATTTTGATATTATTTTGGTGTTGATGATGATTAAATTTAAATTTTGAGATTAAATTTTGATATTATAATTTAACAAAATTTTGATATTATTTTGGTGTTGATGATGATTAAATTTAAATTTTGAGATTAAATTTTGATATTATAATTTAACAAAATTTTGATACCTTCCTTTATTACCCTTACTCTGCCACGTGTCGAACTGTAACTGGCTTTTACAAAATATGTAGCCAACAATATCGTTCAATAGTCTTGAAATATCATATATATTCTATTAATGTAATATTTTAAACTAATCCAAAGGTTAAAAAATTTATAGATAATACAAGTTGACTCGGCTTTATTAATTAATTAAGAGCTAAATAATAACTAATTTGATAGATACTATAAAGGGAATTTAAACGGAAAATCCAAAATTAAATTTCCTATGCTGATGAAACAGATATCTGCGGCAGATTATTATTATTATTATTATTTTTGGAAATTTTTGGAAACAATAGATATTATAATTTTGATGTTGATGATGAAACAGATTAAATTTTTATCCAAAATTTATTATTATTATTATTTTGGTGTTGATGATGATTAAATTTAAATTTTGAGATTAAATTTTGATATTATAATTTAACAAAATTTTGATATTATTTTGGTGTTGATGATGATTAAATTTAAATTTTGAGATTAAACACCAGCATAGGAGATTAAATTTTTGTTAAATTATTTTGGATATCCAAAATTAAATTAAATTTAAACTATTGCTAAACTATGAATTTAATTTTTATCCAAAAAACAATATCTATTTTAAACTATTGTTTCATTTTGATATTATAATATCTATTAATTTTGGATATGCTGATAAATAATCTATTATTATTATTATTATTATTATTATTATCTATTTAAATAGATATTGTTTTATTATTAAATTTCCTATTGTTGTTGTTGATGATGAAACAGATTATTATTATTATTTTTGTGTTGCTTGTTTCAGATCTGAGTTCTCTCAAGAGAGATTTGTGAGGTGATGAGTGAAATTGCTTTGAAAACAAATATTGTTTCTCTCTCTACCATTGCAGTTTTTGTAGTGACCACTGTTGAGAAGGGTTAGAACACACACAGAGAGCCAGGGGGGAGCAAAGATTTCAACAGACAGTGGATTCAAAAAAATTGAACAGGTATCATAAAAAATTAAACAGATAAAAAAATTTTGATAGAAAAAATTAAAGAGATAGATATAAATTTGAATAGATTTTAAATAGATAGAGAGAAACCCACAGCTTTTGAACAAGGGAAAAAATTGTACAGATAGGAAAAAAATTGAACAAATATAAAATAATTTGAATAGATAGTTAAAAAATTTAAATAAATAGATATAAATTTGAACAGATAAAAAAATTTGAAAGGATAGATATGTATTTGAATAGATAGTTAACGAAAAGTCAATAGATAAATTAAGGGGTAAAATTAGAAATAAAATGTCCTTCAAAACTAACAAAAAGATTTCTCACCAAACTATTTTACAAAATGTGTACCTCTCACCAATAAAAAATATTCATTAAATCTAATATCTTATATCATTCTTAGATTGAATTTTATCACCAATTTTCTTTATTATAAATTCTCATTAACTAAAAATATAACATAATTAATATCACATAATATTTGAGAGTGATTGATAATTTTTCCCCCTCAATTATTAGGTGGAAATGAAATTTTCATTTGGCTTGTTAAGCAGGAAAGTAAGATGAGGGACTTTCATATGCTGATGGCTTGACTAGTTTATGTGTGTCCCTTTGCTTTATAGTCATTGAGATTGTCCACACTTGACATTTTCAAGTGAGTCTCCTATCATTTTTAATTATTTAATAACCTTAAAATATTATGGGATATTTTTATCAAAGGATAATTACTTGTTAGTGGAATAAGGAAAAAAATTGTTAAAACATGGAGAGTGCAAATTCTTCTATGATAGGGTGCAATTCAAATCGTGTGAGGGTGAAAGTTGTTTTGAGTTGAACCTTCCATGTTCGTGTATATTTTGTTGCATCTGTCTTACTGTAAAGTAAATCCCTTTTTTATGAATTTGAACATATTTTAAATAGATGGAGAGAAACCCACAGATTTTGAACAAATAGGGAAAAAATTGAACAGATAGAAAAAAATTTGAACAGATAGTTAAAAAATTTAAACAAACAGATATAAATTGGGAAATTTATACACAAGTTCTAATTTATAAACTTATACTCTATTAAGTTCTAACTAAGATTTTTTAGACCTTTAAGTCCTAATAAATTTTAATAATCGAAATTGCCCTTCAAATAATAATTCCTCATCATTTATGATTATTTATAAAGGAACATGATGATTTGACATTTATTTTGATTTTTAAAACTTTAAAACATCAACTTTCAAATTGAAAAAAAAAAATTATGTGTACAAAAAAAAATTGAATTATTTTTTTATGCAAAATTGAAAATTTTGTATCTATAAAGGAGCATGATGATGAAACATTGATGTGCAAAACTAGAAAGAAAGAAAGAAAAAAAAATACTTTAAAAATGAAAAACTGATAATATTCTCAGTTTTAAAACTGAAAAAAACTTATAATGTTTTCGATTTTATTGGATAGTTGAATCAAACCAATAAGTGCAAAGGCAAAAACATTTAATCTCATGTTTTATTTTTTTTTCACCAATTAGTGAAACAAGAAATGCAAAATTATTAATGTTCTTAGTTTTAAAAATTAAGAAAAATTGATAATATTCTCAGTTTTACTAAATATGATTTATTGGTTTAAAAAATCTTAAATAGAACTTGAGTTACTATAACATTTGTAAATATAGCTTTTAAATAATTAACTCTTATAAATTTGAACATATACATTTTTTTTGAATAGATAGATATGTATTTGAATATATAGTCAATGAAAAGTCAACAGATAAATTAAAGAGAAATTAGAAATAAAATGTCTTTCAAAACGAACAAAATGATTTCTCACCAAATTATTTCATAAAAAGTAGACTTCTTACTAATAAAAAATATTTACTGAACCTAATACCTTATACTTTTCTTAGATTGGATTTATCACTAATTTTTTCTATAATAAATTCTCATTAACTAAAAATATAATATAACTAATATCACATAATATTTCGAGAGTGATTGATAAGTTTTTCCCGGTCAATTACTAGGTGGAAATGGAATTTTCATTTGGCGTGTCAAGCAGGAAAGTGAGCTAGGGACTTTTATATGTTGATGGCTTGACTAGTTTAGGTGTGTCCCTTTACTTTATAGTCATTGAGATTGTCCACACTTACACTTTCAAGTGTGCCTCCTATCATTTTTAATTATTTGATAATCTCAAAATATTATGTGATATTTTTATCAAAGGGAAATTACTTGCTTGTGGAACAAGGTAAAAAATTATTAAAATATGGAGAGTGTAAATTGTTCTTTGATGGGATGCAATTCGAATGTATGAGGGTGTAAGTTGTTTTGAGTTGAACTCTTCGTGTTAGTGTATATTTTTTTGCCTCTGTCTTACTGTAAAATAATTCTTTCTTTTATGAACAACTGATGTAACAGACAAATTTTATGAATAAGATAAATGTTGATAACCCACTAGTACTATTAGTGAGAATATTAATAATCTTTTATTCACATGGAGTTTTTAAGTTTGATTTTTTATATAACAAATTGATCTCAAACAAGTAATTAATGAGTCAAACATGAATTGAGCTTGAGTAAATTTCTTTTATAGTTCTAAGTAAACAGGGCTTTTGTTACTATTGGATTTAGAAAAATAAGATATTACACAACTTTACCAACATGCAAAAGAGCTATATTTTGTATCTTCTCTACATCATAATGTATACATACGCCAACGTTACATGCTTATTAATTAAAGGCATTAATTAGATATTAGAAATAAACTAAACAATGTCAAACCCCATGTTAATATTAACAAATACCCATCTGTTTGTGTTTGTATTTTTGTTTTCTGTTTTCGAAAAAACTTTTCATTATTATTATCCGAAAACAGAAGCAAACACCCCTAAGCTTTGTTTGTTATAATTAGAAAAGAAAAGAAAAGAAAAAAAGCAATATAATAGAAGAAGTACACACAGCATTTGAAATGCTATATTGAATTACCCCATATATGGTCTCTATGTGCCCACAAGAGGGCTCTTACAATATTAGTATTCTAGAAACTAATACTAAACACACACACACATATATATATATATAGATTGTCTCCTCTCCTCATACATGATCAAAATCTCTCAGTTGGGGCAGTGTTTATTATTCAGTTGGGGGCACAGAGGTAGGATAAGGAAAGGGAATCAAGGGTTCTTGCTGCCGCTGCTGCCCGGTTTCCCCTTCCTGGGATAATGCTTAGGATTGGGTCCTGTATAATCATAATCCAACACTGTATCCACCACCAAAAGCTTCCTTGGATTCATACCCTTTACCCAAAAAAAAAAAATTAAAAAAAATACTATTATTAGCAAAACATGCAGCTTTTTCGTTCAATTTGGATATATACTCATATGAACAGAAAATTGCAAAAAAACAAAACTGTAAAAGAAATCATAGTTCATCTTGAGTTTCTTTCTCTAGTTAATCATTGTGTGATGTTACTGTCACTTTTCTTCTAACACATGGTGCATTATCAAATTATGTGATGTTAATTTTAGCCATGTTGATTTGAATTTTTTGTAATTTTGTGTATGGTTAAAAAAATTGCAACTAAAAATTTGAAAAATTATTATTCTTACCCATTGTTTTAGTTTTTTTCTTCAATTTCCCCTCTAAGATTTTATTTTTGCCCTATCGGGAAATTTACTTCTCTCAATTATCAAACAGGAAAAAAAAAAAAAAACTCGTATATGTTTCTAAATATGTTTCTAAACTCTTATATGATTCTATCCCTACCTACCTTGTGATGCAAGTACACGGGGTTGACATTGTCGTGGAGGCCTTCAGCTATGCCTAGAGCAAAATGAGAAGAAAAAAAAAATAGTTATATTAACTTCATGATATAGTAAAACAATTGGAAATGAATCAAAGGTGAGATTGAGAGCTAGTTATAGCTCACCTGAAGACAAGCAAATGATTAGGAAAAGCAAAACTGGAAGAGAGGTCTTGAACCTAAGAGCCATAGGTGACCAATTGGTACTCTTATTAGAATATCATTAGCTCTGGTTCAAGGTTGAAAGGGGTGGGAAGGGGAGAGAGGCTGCTTTTATGCATATTTTGAGTGGTAGATGGGTAAATATTCAATATAATAGTGATATTACGTGACGATATTAATAACTAGTGATGGTATCATTAACTGATGATGGGTTTCACATTGCGATAATGTAGGTTATGGGAGACAAAGAATGTTAACCTAATCCCATTTACGATATTTTATTGGCCAATAATATTACGTAAAATAATATTACTGTTACATTTAATATTTATTTGTAATGGAGAAAGTGAAGTGCCCATACGAGTTGTTGTGATGGTGCACCCCACCCAATTGGTACACAATGATGATGAGGTGCATTACCTAAGAGCCACAACCTCTTAGTCAACTATACTATATATGTATGTGTTACATCAACATAAAAGTATTAGACGTATAGATCAGCTCTCATCTGA
The DNA here is from genome assembly GCF_004153795.1 of Camellia sinensis. Lineage (NCBI taxonomy): Eukaryota > Viridiplantae > Streptophyta > Magnoliopsida > Ericales > Theaceae > Camellia > Camellia sinensis. Next base: position 734,501 of record NW_021028847.1, on the reverse strand, counting down.
AAGCATTGTTTGTTAGTTTAATTCAATAGTTGGCCTTATTTATTTCATTAGACTTTGACTAAAAAAATATTTTAACAATAGATGTATCTTGTACTATCTTATAAGTCTATCGTGAACGTTATCCGTAATCAATGTGAATAGCAATAACAAAGTGATAGTGTGCATGTGGACACCCTAATCAATTCCTTGCATGGCTCAAATTCTGCCATTTTCATATTGGGTTTTTGGTTACTCTCTCCTTTTTATAAGTCAACCTACTTTTCTTCTTTCCCACTAATATACAAACCTGTGGGAGATATTCTTCGTTCATTATCAATCAATTTTCTAGTACTGTAATCTCCGTTCCCTTAATTTCAGTGGCGATTAATTAGTTTCTGAGATCATGTAAGACTATCAGTAGTGCTGTGTGGAAGTGCTACTATTGTGGAAGTAATTCATATTATGTGACATTTGAAGGGTAGATGCATCATGCCACAGTGAGACCAAGCGGTAGCGGTAATTGATGGATGAGACGTTGTTTTATTAGGTGTGATTTTTTAGATCAAGTCTAAATACAACGGGTTAGCTAATGAATGAAACGTTCTCTATCACTCAAAACATGATTCATGATTTCGAGTCTAATTGCATTGCATAGTAGTGAAACTAAGGGATTGGATGAGTCGCTTTTAGCTAATGTAACAAAGATACCAATTATTGTTCCAAAAACTCTTCCTGCTTTATTTAGGATGAGTCGCTCTTATATCAGATATGATTTCTGAGTTTGAGTCTAGCTGCATTGCACAATAGGAATGAAGTGCTCTCTTATCAGACATAATTTCTAAATTCGAATCTAGCTGCATCACACAGTGGTAAGACTAATAAATAGACATAATAGATGAGTCATAGTATTAATCTTCTTGTATCCAACCATAAGGGGAATAAGAGTCCCTTCCATGGCACCATTTTGTAGACTAATTATTTCCTGTGGTCCCAAACAACTCCTTAATTGAGTGTGCCTTTGATCCTCATACTTTGGCTTTGTTCACTTAATAAATAGGGTAGAGGGACACAAAAATTGGCAGTGTGGCCTACAAATAAATCAATGTGCATAAAAACTTCTGAGGGTTGAATTTATAATGGTGGGATTAGTGGGAGCACTAAGCAAAAAAGGAGACAATAGAACACTAATGAACTCCGAATCACTAATTTTGTTTTAATCATTTACTAAGACAGAAAAATTAAAATAAATTAAAGACTAATTAATCTACTAAACCTTTGTATTCCATAATGGTTCTAGGCTGTCGGGAAACAAAATAACAAGGGTGATAATTCTTTGTTATGATTTTCTCATAATGATATTCTTTCTTTTTTAAAAAACAACAAGATACGTAAATAAAATACATAATTTAACTGTTCAAGTTTAAAATTGAAGTATAATGGCATTAAAATATGGTATATTGTTTTTAAGCAAATACCTTAAAAAATGAGGTTGTTTTATTTTGCTTAGACCATTAAATTATTAATGTGCAATGAAGAAATAAAAGAGAAAAATACTTTAAGAAAACCTCAATACAATAATAAAAAATAAATAAATGAGTAAATTATACTGAGTTACTCTTAACAATTACTAATGTTTCTGAAATGACAATCACCTCACATATATTTTAGTTGCTGATTACAAATTTCTCTTCCAAGTTTTAAGAGACACAAATGCCATTGGTCATCAAATCAAAAAGAGAGAAAAAAAAAAAAAAATCCTTGTAATTTACATGAAACTCAGAAAATGTCAATATAACCAATAAAATAAAATAAAAACAAGCAAACAAACGAACACATGAATGGACTTCCAATTTGCCATCTGATATGTGTGCATAGTTATTGCGCATGCATGTACTATTCTGCACATTTTTATCATTTATTATGTATTTGAATATAGAACAATTGACGTTTTTAGATTTTGTTTGGATGAAAAATTTGAAAATAGATTTTGTGAAAAAAAAAATGATAAAAAGTAAAATAAGTGACTTCTGTTTTAGTTTTTTTTTTTCTTTATTTTTTTTCTTTTTAAACAAACAAACAAACACATGAAGGGACTTCCAATTTGCCATCTGATATGTGTGCATAGTTATTGCGCATGCATGTACTATTCTGCACATTTTTATCATTTATTATGTATTTGAATATAGAACAATTGACGTTTTTAGATTTTGTTTGGATGAAAAATTTGAAAATAGATTTTGTGAAAAAAAAAATGATAAAAAGTAAAATAAGTGACTTCTGTTTTAGTTTTTTTTTTTCTTTATTTTTTTTCTTTTTCATCATAATTAATCTTCTTTTTAAAATTCTTAATCAAAAGACTTTTTAGTGGAGGGGGAGTTGTGAATGCGTGGCATAAGATTATCACTATTTGGTGGGGTGGAGAATGTAGAGAAAAGAATAAGAAAATAAGTGCACTCTGGGATGGGTAGCAGTTCAAGTCACAATTATATATATATAGCAACCATTCAATGTGCTACTTTCTTTTCAATTCCTTTTGCTCATTATTATTATTATTTTTTCTCTCTCTCACACATGCATTGTATGTGAAGTATTCTTGGGTGCAGATAGGATACATCTGGCATGATACCTTCAACCAATCATAAACACCATGGCCTCTTATGTTGTCTCCTCATCATCCAACACATAAATGTAACCCTCACTCTCTCAACTAATGGAAAAAGAGAAAAGTACCACATAGCACATACCCTATCTGCACTCAAAAATTTCTCATTGTATGGTTATTCTTTTGGGTAAAATATAAATATACCTATATTCATTGAATATTGATTAAAATACGATTTATCTCCAATAATTTTAGAAATTACATTCCATTTTTTAAAATTTTTAATTTCATAACAAAATTTTTTTTTTATTATCAAGTCAACTAATATTTTTTAATGATGTTGAAAATTTATTTCAATTAATAATTCAAATAATTTTATCATCGTATAGAAGAGTAAGTAAGAATTTTACTTTTTAAATTAATTTTGTTAAATAAAAAATTTAGACAACGGAGTATTTTTAATTTTTCAAACTATAGAGAGCAATCCATATTTTAAACAAACTCTAAGGATGTATCTTTTTAAATTTTTTTTTAATAATTGGATTTTTAGCTTAATTTTTGCACATTTTGACTAATTTCAAGGCCTTGAAATAAACAACCAAGTAAAATTCTAGTGATTTCTTAATATGACTCAAATTTAAAATGTTAAATTTTATTCCCTTCCATTTCTCACTCGGAAAAATTCTTAGGCGCAAAGAGGGTACAATGTGGCATGTCACATGGTGCCTTCAACCAATCACAAATATCATGGCCTCTTATGTTATTTTTCCGTCACTTAACACATAAATGAAACCTCTACTCTCTTAACTAATAAGAGAAGAGAAAGGTACTACATAGCACCTATTCTATCTGCACTCAAAAATTTCTCACTCTAGAGACATTAGGCAGGTGGCCCTCCTTCTTCCTACCTCTTCATTCTCTGTATGGAATACCACTCGCTCCAAATTTTAGATGCCTGCTGCCAAAATTCTTAGAAACACAAAAGTCTCGAGAGGTAGGCCTACCCTATCACACATTTTTTTTCGCCAATGATATATCCTCTTTGGAGAAGCTAGTGAGCAGAACTGCTATATCATCCACAACATCCTTCATGAGTTACGGTGGTATTACATACACTAATTAGTATATTAACTAGTGTACTAACATTAATTATGATATTATTATTGACCCCACTCATTAATCACATTACAAATATCAAAAAAAATTTAAATTATGCTACATCATCAAGTAATATATTAATTAGTGCATATAGTATTTCCACGAGTTATGTCTTCTGTCTAGTCAAAAAATCAGTTAGTACAAGTCCAAAGTCATTTTTTCCAACAATGTGCCCTTGTATTATCAAACCATTCTCTCCAATACTCTCCAAATCCCCAAAGCATCCTCGGGAAAATATCTTGGTTGCCCTATCTTCCATGATCGCCCCACTACAAGTTCCTTCAACTTCCTCCTTGAAAAACTTAACTCAAAACTTCCTCCAAGTTATTGTCTATCGCGAGTCGAACCACCCTCATCAAAGCAGTCAATAGAGCAATCCCTGCGTATGTCATGCAGTACAATTTCCTTCCCAAATCCATCACTAATGTCATGGACAAGCAAAATAGGAATTTTTTGCGGGGGTCAACTTAGGAAAAACAAAAAATTCATCCTGTTAGCTGGGATTCGGTTACAAAACCTAAAAGGCATGGTGGAACTTGGCATTCGCCAAGCTAGCCTTATCAATAGTGTAGCAATGGCCAAGCTAAATTAGAGACTTCCCACCAAGGAAAACTCCCGTTGGCCAAAGTTTTAATTGCCAAATTCTCTAACATACCCTCAACATCATGGAGAAGCATAGAGAAAGGGAAGGACATTTTTTAAAAGGCTCAAGAATTTCAGTTAGAAATGGAGAAAGCACCTCATTTTGGTTTTGACAATTGGACAGGCCTTGGACCACTTCGAAACCTGGTTATTGGACCCATACCATTGCATGAATACTCCTTTACGGTTAAAGATTGCTGGGCCCATAACTCATGGAACTTGGAGTGCCTTTCCACAACCCTCCCCCCTGATGTCTTGCCTACTCTCCAAGGGATCACTCTACAACGGTTCAACCCGATAAATGTTGTGTCATTTGGGACAAAACCAGTTATGGTAATTTTTCTAGGGGCTCTACTTATGCCCTCTCAAAATCGTTCCCCACCTGGATAATTGGAATTCGGTTTGGAAGGTGAACACGATCCCCTAGCATCAAATTCTTTCTTTGGTTAGCCCTCCAACACAAAATCAGTACCAAATCCTTTCTTTTCCATTGAAAAATTGGGGAGGATAACCTTTGTTCTTGGTGCAAGAACCTACCGGAATCCCCACTCCATGCCCTCAGAGGCTGCTCGAAAGCCCAAGTGTTTTGGAATGCAGTCAGCATCCCTGCTAATATGCTTCCTTCCTTTAATGGTAACCTCACAGACTGGTTAAAAGTCAACCGCCAAACGTTCCTCGTCCACCCTTCATCTGCCTTGTGGTCTATCATCTTCCCTATCTCATGTTGGCTCATCTGGAAAAATAGAAACTCTCGTGTTCAACCCTAACAACCCACATACTTTCAAACCTTCTACAGCCATCACCCATGCAATGGAATGGCAGCACCTATTTTTATTTTATTTTTTTTGGATCGGCAAATGTTAATTGTTAGTTGTTAGATTAGCACCTATGAAAGAAAATCTCCCCACCCTTGGCAAAGTACCTAAATGCTTGCACTCCTTTAATTCAATCCCCCTAAAGAGAATTGAACCCACGACCTCCTTAGAACTAAGTCCTGAAGGCATGGTGGCCAACTAGGTTAGGCCTAGGGATCATCTTGGTCATTAGGTGGTGGGATTTTGCAGAAACATTGGTGTCTCTTCAAGTGCCGCTGCTAAAATCTGGGGGTTGAGGGATAGACTTAAGTTAGCTCTTGAACGAAACATTCTACACTTAGAGATTGCAACTGATACAATTTTACTTGAACAACTTTTGACAGGTACCACCATGGTCTCACATCAGCTTTACAATCTTATTGATGATTGTATGTACCTCCTGAACTGCCTTGGAGAAGCCAATAGGTGCTGACTTGCTTGCAAACTTAGGAGTTTAGTTGAAAATTTCAAACTTTTGTCAACCTTTCTTCAGTTTGTAATCAGTTATGTGATGATGCCCGGAGTATACGTTACCCTAGGCTTGTGTAATTTCTTCTTTATCTTAATGCACCAAGTGTACCAACAAACCAAAAAAAAAAAATATTCTTAAATTTTATTGTTTCGTTCCGTCATTCATTCGAAAAAATAAGTCTCAAAATTTTAGATGGACAGGGTTTCAAAAGAAAAAAAACGAAAGGAAAAAAAATGAGAAGTAATTTACCACCCACTACTTTGTCAAAGTAGGGGTTGTTGCAGTATTATCAGAAAAGTCCACAGCAGCTTTTTAATGTAGCCATTTTTTTTTGTTTTTGTTTTTGTTTTTTTTCTTTTTTAACAAATGCTAACAAGTTAATGTTAAAATTTATATAAAAATAATGAAGAAATTAAAAGAAAGCTTCAATGGAAAGCGTTTTAAAACTGGCAAAACCATGTTCCTCATTTATTTTTTTGGGAAAACAACCGTTCAATGTTAGTTTGTAAAAACAAATTCAAATTAATGATAAAATTTATAAACTTTAATCATTAATGTTATAAACTTTTTCATAACAAAAATCACCTCTTGATGTAATGTTTTGGCCTTCTTTTTTTTTTTTCACTGTCAGCTCATTAGAGCTGCTTTAGAACTCACGTTTAGATCTCTCTATTATTACTGTGTCCATAAATCGGTAATTATTTTTAAAGAATAACACCGATAAGTAATTTTTTTTTAATTTTTTTTTAATACCTCAAAAGCACAATGAAAAGAGTAAACAAAAAATAAGATCAATGTAATGAATTTTAAACGGAAGGTTCACCAATGAAACAAACTAAAAGTTTAAAGTTACAAAGTAAGATAAAGTGATATAATAATCTACTGTAGGCTTTAAGCTGAATCACAGCCAAACATACATTCTGAATATAGCACACATCATAAACCAAACAAAGTCGGCCGAGCAATAGATTCTTGAAGATAAGATTCAAGATTTAGAGTTCGAGTCATTTCAAAAGGCCACCGACATTTGTTTGGTCGTGAACTTCAAGACCACCAGATTAGTTGGGGTGTGCACAAGCCGCTTGTGCTCAGACACACCCAATTATCAACCAAAAACACACACACATCACACTAAAATTTACCATACCCGAATTATAGTTTGTATGTCCTAATCAAATTAGAAGCTTCAACTATCAGAATCAATCTACTTGAAACAGTAATTTCAACAAGTATGGTTTCATCGTCTCAAAAGGTAAGGTGCAAATCTCACAAATGAAAACCCAAAAAGAAAAGCATAAACATTTATTTAGTGAGGTCAAAATGTGTACCGACCTACGGTGACTCCATCAACGTGAAATTGGGAAAGTTGTAATCCTTCGACTGCATACAGGGAGTGGGTGATTTCGGACTTCCACAAGGAGTTTGTCCACTAGGCTTCTTCCATTGAGATTGATCTTCATACCCAAGCTCAAACATCTCTTCCATTTCCAAGTACCTCAGGGGACTCTCAGGCTGAAACAACAAAAAACAAAAACAAGAACAAAAAAAAATAGTATATAATTGTGTTGATCTTGAATACCCGAATCATGAAAACCCAAAAAGAAAAGCATAAACATTTATGAAGTGAGATCAAAATGTGTACTGACCTTCAATTTCCCCGACAGTGGAGAGCCTAACTGCATGAAGTAATCATCTATATATATTAAGGCAAATAAATGTTAGTAGGTTTCTCAAAAGAATAAAAGAGATCAAAGATTGGTGATACAAGTATCAAATTTTGAGTACCGTTATCTAGTCCAACTGTCTTCAGAAAATAATCCATGCCAATGGCATTCCCTTGTGCCTTGATGCATTCCTGATGATCATGCAGAAATCGTTCCTCTGAAACATTACGGGGAAGAATTTGTTCTTCTGCAACAACACTCAACTTCTTATCCTGACTCTTTTTCGATGCCTGATGCACATGTGGATGTTTCCCAGAGTTTGTGAGGTCACTGAGTGCTTTCCTGCCACCAGCTTGCGCTTTCTCTGGACCCTTCGAAACATTTCTTTTTCCTCCAAAGGAAGATGTCATTTTAGAGGGACCAATAGCTCCTCCAATAGAGATCACATTCTTCGAGTTGTGCTTCTTTGATGTCTGAAGTGTGGAAGGCCTCCCCGAGTTAGATATATCATTAAGTGCCTTCCTTCCACCAAGCCCTCCATTCTTTTGTGCCTTCGAGACATTGGACTTTAGCCCAAGAGGAGCCGCTGCAGTAGACATAAAAGTTGAACCACCATGAGATCCGATCGACAGATTGGATTATAGACAATCATGGAGAGAAAATGAACAAGTGCAGTACCATCAAAGTGAACATTTAGATTCTGGTCTCGAATTAGGCCTCTGGTTTGAGTTGCCATCGATGTATTTCACCTGCAAAAACCAGTTCAATGTTCAGCAATGGGTGCTGATACATATAAGCAATCTACAAGTCAACTAAAGAACAAACTACAAACAAAAGAACGAGAACGAGTTATTCTTGATGCAATATTAGTTAACTTGAAACAGTTTATAGCAGCTACGACTTCTGCATTCTATAATGAAGTCCCAAACATTAATGAATCAGAATTGTTGTGCTTTGACCAGGGGGAAGATGAAAAATCAAAATCATTGTAGCAGAATAGGTTACAAGACCCCAAATTAATCTTCTTTTCATTAACTACTCAGGCATGATTGGTATGCAAAAAAGTCCTATCAACAGCATCAACAACAATACAATGTTTTGTATAATCCAAAAATTACCCAGGTCCAAAGAAACTTTGAAGTTAGTGACAATTATCAAGCAATTCTCAAATACTACTCAAAAATCGCATTCCTCAAAATCCCAAAAAATAGGCTAGATAAACATGCACAATTCATCTTATATTATAAATTCTTCAACAACCTGTTTGCCAATTGCATTACTCATATCCCAATGGAGTCTTAGGCTTGTCAATTATCACAGAACATATATATATATATCACTATCAAGGTTTTAAAATGTGGCATATGTAACTATATATATTCTTCAATTATCGTAATTGTATTGTTTTTTTTCCAGGAGGAGGACATCCAGCCTATTCCCCGAAATGGAGGCGACAATGGTGGTCGTTTTTGTTATTTACATTTAATCTAGTTCCAACAATTCAACCATCACTTTAAACTCCTGTTTTTGTCATGATCAGTTAAGCTAAACAAAATGAAACCCCTTTCAAAAGTAGTATCCGGTGAATGAAAGTTTCTTATTTACTAATCCCAATATCTAGATTAGGCCATTCCACAATTACTTTTAACTTCATGACTCTGTCATTATGAGTTAACTACACTAAACTGAACTCCATTCCAAAATGGATTTAGCTTCAACACATATAGCCCCTCTTCAAGGTCTATTTCCCTTAAACAATGTTTCTAATCCTAAAATCCACCACAGCAATAAACCCCTTTAGAATTTAGATTGGCGCTTTTAGTGATACCGTAACAAGCATGTTACCTTCCCAAAAAACCCTTCATATTGTTTGCTAAACCTCCTGCTTCTACAAACACAATGGAAACCATAACACAAAATCATTTAACTATTTTTCATTACAAATTCCTAAAAACCAAATAGTTTCAACACAGTTTTGTGCTTACAGAAAAAATTCATCAACTCTTTACTTGATTATTTCAATTGTCTATTCCATGAAATACCAAAACCCCACATTGCATATACAACTTTTCCATTGATGTAGACAAATTATTATTATTAATTATTAAAAGAATAAAAATCGAAGGAATCCCCTCAGTTATTTGCGTTACCCAAAAAGAAGGAAAAAGAAATAGAATATCAAAGAAATCTAGGCTTTGAATGCTTGTCTTCTCTAAAATTGTAAGCTGTGTTTGGTTAGAGGATTTGGGGAGGGATGTGGAAAGGGACGAGAAAAGGTGTGTGAAATTATATGAAATTTAAGAATATTTTATTCTCATTTCACCTATATTTGTCATTTTCCTTTCCAAATCCTTCCTCAAATCTTGTTAGAATTTACCATAACCCACTCCACCTACCACCTCCACTAACACTCACTCCACCTACCACCTCCACTATCCCTTCACCTACTACTATCTTCTCTTCTATATATAGGAGTTATATAGGAGTTGTACAAATCAATCAGATATCAATCAATCAATAATACATATATTTTTACATGGTATCAGAGCAAGGTTAAAGAACCTAGTATTTTCGCTTCACCGGCGGGCGGCAGCCTCGCCTTGGCCGCCCGCCGGACCTCTCATCTTCCAACTATTTCTGCATGCCGGATTTTCATCCATCAAAACCAACCCAGGTACCATCTTGCTTTGCACTCCCTTGAGGACCACTGCCTTCAGCCGTGATTCGACCAACACCACCTCGCTGCCGTCATCCACTTCTCCACCACCACCTGCAGCTTCATCTCCGCCGCTGACATCTCTCTCTCCCTGCACCAGCCACCGACGGACCACTGTTCGCGGAGGTGGATATTGGCAGCAGCGACTCCGCGCTGATGGTTCGAGTCACCGTGGTCCATTCTCAACCACTCCTCTCCTCAACTGCCCCTCCACACCGCTCTCCTAGAGTGGCGCCACCTCCGTCAGCGGTGTCGCGGCCACCACCGCCGCCGACGGATCTGAGGAGTCCAGCCAACTCCCTCTGAATCGTCCCGACGCCACGAGATCTAAGGTTCTCTCCCGTCTAGCCCCATTTGAAAGGGGTATTTATGAGGATTATGTGGCTAACTTTTGGTGCACCTCATCAGTACTTATAACGTGGAAAAGATTGCTCACAGTACCATCTCTGAAGCTTCTCAGTTTTGAGGCACCTATTTCTGCCTGTCTGCCATCGATGATTCAACAAATACGGGCTCCAAGCAACCAAGACTTCCTTTATGGGTTGCTCAATAGTTCTCTCTCATTCTATTTATTCTCATACCAAGTGCATGAGAAATCTATTCTGCTGCCGCTTATACCTGTTAGCCTTTTGGCCGGGGACGAGCCTTTTCTTTTCAAGTGGATGATGCATTATGCTTTGCTCTCTATGTTCCCGCTGCTGTGTCATGATTAATTGATTTTGCCTCGCGTGGGCTTGTCTACACGCACTCTTGTTCCCCACTCATATTTTTTTTTTATTTCTTTTACTTCTCCTTTTGACAAGGACACGCACCACACACTATTTTGCACACCCATCATCTTCTTTTTCCCTTAGTGGTAGGAACCGCCCAACACCTTTGAATCTCCTTTTTTTATTACTTTATTTTTTATTACTTTAACCTTCCGAAACTTTTCTTCACCTTTATCCCACACTTCATTTTATTTATTATTATTATTCTTAAAAAAAAAAAAAAAAAAAAAAAAAAAAAAAAA
>NW_021028847.1:700156-722774 GCF_004153795.1 Camellia sinensis | reverse complement strand
GGTTAGCTCCTTCATGGGTCCGACAAGACTTTGTAAACTGTCCCGACATTGATTCCGGTTAGCTCTTTCATGGGTCCGACAAGACTTTGTAAACTGTCCCGACATTGATTCCGGTTAGCTCTTTCATGGGTCCGACAAGACTTTGTAAACTGTCCCGACATTGATTCCGGTTAGCTCTTTCATGGGTCCGACAAGACTTTGTAAACTGTCCCGACATTGATTCCGGTTAGCTCTTTCATGGGTCCGACAAGACTTTGTAAACTGTCCCGACATTGATTCCGGTTAGCTCCTTTATGGGTCTGACAAGACTCTGTAAACTGTCCCGACATTGATTCCGGTTAGCATACAGTGTCCTCTACACCGTTATGACACCCCCTTCAGTGTCCTCTACACCGTTATGGCACCACCATCAGTGTCCTCTACAATGTTATGACACCACCATCCAGTGTCCTCTACCACGTTATGGCACCACCTTTCAGAATCTTCACCAACGGTCTGATACGACCATACAGTGTCTCCTATCTTTTTTTTATTTTTTATTTTTATGTATTTTCTTGTTTATTTTTATGTATTTTCTTGTTTTGTAACTCTCTCCAAACTCAAGTTGGTTAGTTCCTATCCTCCTTGAGTTTGCGGGGGGCTGTTAGAATTTACCATAACCCACTCCACCTACCACCTCCACTAACACTCACTCCACCTACCACCTCCACTATCCCTTCACCTACTACTATCTTCTCTTCTATATATAGGAGTTATATAGGAGTTGTACAAATCAATCAGATATCAATCAATCAATAATACATATATTTTTACAAATCTCCTAACCAAATATATTGGCCTGATGTACAGAGATCATGGGGTTTCACAAAACAAAAAAACAAGAAAAGAACAGAACAATTTATAATCAGTTGAGTCATATATTTTTTTTGCAGCCAAACATGTCACTAGGGCTTAAGAGAGAGAGAACTCACGGGTGATAAATTGTATCAATTTGATCTTTCTTGCTTGCTCAATAGAATTTTGTCGTGCTCTCCAATCGATTTTCTTGCCCTTTTCCCTAGAAAATCTCTGTTTCCTTCTGCGATTTCTCTTTGGTTTCGTATAGTGCGTAGTTTTCAGTAGGTCTTCAAATTGGGCTGTCTTTGTATATATATGAAAGCGCATTGGAGTTGCAACGGTCACATTTATTTTGTTTAGGTAAATTACATTGATGTGTATACAGTTCTCTTCCTACCTTTTAAAAATTACAGATTTAAAAACCAATTTTGCAGATTATTGATTAAAATTTTATTACAGATTATTCCTTTCAATAATTTAATTTTTTTAAATATTAATTTTTTCCTTACTGGGTGAATTACATTGACACCCTTCACATTTTAAAAATTACAATCTAAAAATTGCAATTCCCTCCCTAAGATTTAAAATAGCATTACCAATTGTACCCTCGGTTAGTATTAGTTGAAAAAAAATTCATTAAAAAAAAATTATTTGAAAAAAAAATTAATTGAAAATTTTTTTTGTTAGTCACATTTTTAAATTTCTGTTTAAAAACCAAAGTAAGATAAAGATTACACTGACACCCCCTTGAGGTTTATGTTTATTACACTCGAAAGATAAAAATTATATAAAAATGATAATTATTTTTTATTTTTTATTTCTTAACCAAATTAATTTTTAATTTTTAAAAAAAATTCTAAAAATCAAACTATACATAACTTAAGAATCTTTTGAGAAGTCATTTTTTACGTTAGTAAATTGTTTAATTATTTGCTAATTTTACGATATTTTTACCATCTGAGGCATGTTTGGTAACCATTTCATTTTCAGTTTTCAATTTATATTTACAAAAATTTAAAAAACTGTCATAAAAACTTGTTTGATAATTTTTTTGCTTTATAAATAGTTGTCTCAGTTTGTAAATTTGAGAAAAAATCTAAATTAAAAAATTGAATTTTTTTCAATTAATTTAAAAAACAAAATTTTTTTCAATTAATTTTTTTTTCAATGAATTTTTTTTTCAACTAATACTAACTGAGGGGGCAATTGGTAATGTTACTTTAAACCTTGGGGAGGGGATTGTAATTTCTAAAATATGAGGGGTGTCAATGTAATTTACCCAGTGAGAGCAAAATTGGTATTTAAAAAAATTAAATTGCTAGAGAGAACAATCTGTAATGAAACTTTATCTCAAAAAAAGAAATATAATTTTCAAAAAGTGAGGAAGAACTGTAATAAATATAAACTTTAGGGGGTATCAATGTAATTTACTCATTTTAGTTTTTTACGAAAATACTCTTTTATCCACTTTAAGAAAACAACAAAACCTTCGTACAATAATAATAATAAATAAATAAATGAGTAAATTATACGAGTTGCTCTTTATCAACGTTTAGGACTGTTTGGATGTAGGTTGATTTTTTAGTGTTTTAATTTTTTTTTAGTTTGGGATTAAAATGTCATATTTGGGATAGATTTTTTTAATTTTTTTGATTTTTATAAGAAAAAAATAAAATAATTATAATTTAGATGTGACATTTTATTTTATTTAACTAAAATAATTTATTTTATTTTTTTATAATTATTTTAATAAAAAAAAATTATTTTTAACTTATGTCAAACGAAAGCTAAAAGGACAATGACTTCTCTCCCTTTCTCACACAACATGCATTGTACGGGTTTCTCATACTTCTTTATTTTTGAACTTTTTTTAATAATTCGTTGTTCAACATAATTTTCGCATACTTTGATTAATTTGAAAGCCTTGATTTCAAGGGATGATTATTGAGTACTACGGAATATGAACATGTATTATTTTAAAAATACCTAATAATTTTTATGACCGAATAAATTTCTAGTGATCTCTTAAAATGACTCAAGTTTAAAATCTTAAACTTTATTCTCAAATTTTACTGTTTCGTTTGATTATTTTTTTTTAATTTTTATAACAAATGCTAACAAGTTAATATTAAAATTTATAAAAAAAATGTTCTGAAAATAATGCAGAAATTAAAAGAAAGTTTAAGTTCAATGAAAAGCTAAAAAGAAAGTTTCAAGTTCAATGAAAAACATTTTAAAACTGACTCATGTTCCTCATTTTTTTTAGGATAAATTACACTTACACATTCCTGAGATTTGAATTTAATACATATCACCTTCTAACATTTAAAAAATTACATTGATCTCCTATCATTATAATTATTTAGACAGAATTAACATTAGTATCAAAAAGTCATTAAATTCATACAATCTCTCTTTTCTTGCTTTACTTCTTTCTTTCTTTTTTTCCCTTCCTTTGCTTTATTTTTATTTTTTTTGAATTTAATTTCCTTTATTTTTCTATTAGGAGTTGTTACTTTTTATACAAGTGGAGGGTTTGTGAAATAAAATTATTAACTACAAGGATGAGAATATAATTTCTATTACGTCAGGTGATGGAATATAATCGGATCAAATCTCAGAAGATGTTAGTGTAATTTACCTTTTTTTTATACCTCAAGACCTGTTTGATTAGTTAGAGTAATAGTGATAGAATTAATAATTCATGAAATGAACCATTAGATTGACTGTCCAACTCAATTAGTAAGATAAATATGTATGAAATTATTAATATTTACAATATATGATATTGAATATCTCATGATTTTAGGAAATTAAAAATCATACATATTACTAAGTCAGTCATCATATGTGCCATTCAAACGCAAGAATATGCAAATTGCTGGATTAACAATCCAATCCTATAATACAGGGACCAAACAGACCCAAAGAGCACAATGGAACAAAAGAAGGATAAGATCAATGCAGTGAATTTTAAACGGAAGGTGCACAAATGAAACAAACTAAAAGTTTAAAGTTACAAAGTGATATTGAATCTACCCAGGGATTCAAGTTGAACCACATTCAAACCAACATTCTGAATGTAACACACATCATAAACCCCAAGAAATTAGCGGAGCAAGATAGGATTCAAGATCTCAAATTTGAATCACACCAAAAAGTCATTGAGGTTTGCCCAGTCATTAATTTTAAAATCATCGGATCAGTCGAGATGTACACAAACTGTACCAGATACCCAGTCACAAAAAACACGCACACACATCATACTATATTTTACCATACCCGTCTACTCCACAATTCTAGATTGTATGTCTGATCAAATTAGCAGCTTCAACTGTCGGAATCAATCTACTTGAAACAGTAATTTCTTAACCCAAAAAAAATTTGTTTCAACGAGTATGGCTTCATCGTCTCAAAAGGTAAGGTGCAATCTCACAAATGAATATGCAAACAAGTAAATTACAATACACTATGTAACCTTGCTGACCCAAAAAAACAAAAACAAAAACAAAAACACAAACAAAAAACATTACATCTCATGGAGAAGACGGCATCACCAAGGTGGTTATGGGGTATTTCTCTCAAGATGGCATCTCAACAATAACAACCACCAATGAAGAATAATGACCAAGCAGCTCAAGTTATCTCTATTCAGCATATCAAAACAACACCTGCCAAACAACCCCCCAATCCTCCAATACAGATACATGGTTTACTTCACGGTGGAGGACTCAAACCCATTTCCGAGGACCTGTCACCGCCCCACTTCCACCTCTCTGATAAATGGAAACCCGAACCCACGGTGCCGATGCAAAAGTTAGTGAACTCATGGTGCTGATGCAGAAGTTAGTGACAACTTGAAGATCAGTTACTTCTCTGTTGTCTGACAATGGCGATGATGACCTGTGATGACGCGGTGAACATGCAACTCATGGACCCTGACTCGACACAACCATATGCATATGCAGGGACTTGTAAAAAGGAAAAGTATATACCGACCAAGTCGCAGTAGCATCAAACTGAAATTGCACGGGTAATTGCCAACTTGGCCCATTCGGCAGATTCTTTAATCAAATGGTCCTCCGACGACAAGCATTCGTTTAAAAAGTCTTTGCTTGACAAAGATTGCTGAATCAAGGAACCAGCATTACTTCCCAAGGTATCTGCTAAATCTCCGAGGACCCCAATGGCAGTTTTCATCACCACATCATCCCTGAGAGTACAAGATAGATAAGACGGAAATTAGAATAAATAAATCTAAACAAGTATTATTGCAACTACAAGAATGAAACTAAGAACTCACATGTCTTTCTCCATGTAGATGCTATCCAGGAACTGAAGGATGTGAGGTGCATAAGGAATCAACAGCTGAGTTTTCGGAGAATTTTTGAAGCCTTGAAAAATACCAGAATATGCCTCCAAAATCCCATTTCTCAGAAGATTTGTGTACTCTGCCATTTCATCATCGGCACCTGATGTGTGGGCAGACAACTCTGCTGCACTCTGAAGCATTGGCATGGCGTACATCAAGTATTTCTCGAAATTTTCTCCTACAGCCAGGGCTATGTCACCAAAGCATGAAAAAATGGGAGGCTTCACAGATCGGTGCAACTGGTTGCTTGATAAGTCTTTAAGAAGCTGGGTCATAATTCCATCACAGTAAGGCAAAACCTTATCCTCCAATGCCCTGCATATATCACCCACCACACCAACGGTCACGGCACAGACTTGGTACTCCTCAAAATTCTGGAGACCCATTTCCAAATATTTGTAAAATTCCGGCATGTATTTCACGAAGTCTGGACCAGTTGCGTATGCAAGGGCTCCAATGGCAAGCATTGCTTCCTCATGCACAGTGGCACTTCTACAAGCAAAAACCCTAAGGAAAAGATTCATGATCTGATCGGCAAACTGCATGAACGTAAACTTAATTGGCTCTAATGACCCTAGCTTCTGAATAATAACTTGTAAGCACCCACAAAGAAGCCCTTGTAACTCATTCTGCTTCTCCCTCTCATCAGATGAAAGCTTTTGTGATTCGAGAGTCTGGTGAAGCTCCATCATGATGACGGGAACTAGTTGCAACACCATGGGCACTGTTTCATCAGTTGAACACCGCACCACTTCATTCAAGGTCTCATATGCAGCAGTTATTAATCGTGATTCCCCAGCGTCTTCCCTGTGAGTAACAGTGAGAAGAGACTGAACAATTTCCTGGAAATGAGGAGTTAGGGGAGAGTTAGAACCCACATCCTCATAACCTTGAGCGAGGAAATAGAGAGCACCGCAGGCCTTCTCAGCAACATTTGGGCCATCCTTCATGCTCTGAAGCAGAACAGTGACAATCTGTTGACAGTTCGCTTGAGTAATTATGGGCGTCTCCATAGTCGAACCATGTAGGAATTCAAATATTCTTCCAAGGGTCCAAGCCGTTGTGTCCTTGACATGGCTATTTGGATCATTTGTTAAAGCAGTGAGCATGAAATTTAGAGCAACATTAACAATAGGTACTAATTTGTCAGGTGATGGACCCTCCAAGATGGAACCAAATGCATAAGTGGCTGCCTCCCTTTGCCTCCAATCAGGTTTGGTTATGTTCTCCTCAATGAATGGAATTACAAGTGGGACAATATCATCTCCGACAGTTCTTGCCACCAAACCCAAGCACGTGCCACCAGCCATGGCAAGATTCCAAACCCCTTCATCCTGATCCTGATCCTCCTCCTGCTTAAGAAGTGTCTCCAACAGCATAGGAACAAGAGCAGGGAGCGCTTGCTTGATGAAATAAAAGCAGGGAATGTCAGAGTCCCCAGTGAAGTCACCCCCATATTCTTCTAATATATCTATCTCCTCATCACAGACTGAGCTCCAGAATTCAATAGCTTGAAGAGCCACAGGTTCCTCATCTTCCCTCACCGCCTTTGCTGTGATGTTAAAGATGTCCTGTATGTAATGAGCTAATTTCTCGTAATAAGTTGAAGAAATTGAGACCAAACACTCAAAAGCTGCCTGCCGAATCTTCACTTCTGGGGATAGTGTAGTCTCACATACAACTCGCATGATATAATCACGTTCCATATCATTGCTAAAATTTGCCTGGGCGAAGCTCAGAGCATTATATAATGCTTGGGTAGCAGCAAGCCTAACGTCATTGTTCCCTTCCGATGCACTCATACCCTGAACCACAGCTGTAAGTATTTTATTTACTTGATCTTGATCTACAATATCTGGAGAAACTTCTTCACACAAGTACCCCAGAGTTTCTAAAGTGGCTTGCTTGACATGAACCGGAAGCTGGTGGATGTTTGACAAGAGTGAACCTATTAGTTCAGGCCACTGCTTCTGTGGCAACTCAATGCCTGCTACCTTAGCAATGACTTGTGATGCAGTTGACCGAGCATCAGACACAGGAGAAGAAAGGGTCTGCAGAAGGCATGCCTTAATCTGGCTCCTTACAGCCACGTCTAATGACAACCATCTTTGAACAAGCTCTAACTTTCTATGTTGTTCCTTAGCATCTAAGGCATTCTTAAGGACCAAACCAGCTAATTTACGACTATCTACAGGCTTCTCGTTGTTAGCAAGCTCTCCCGAAAGAGATAACAGGAAACCTGGAAGATTTTGCTCCTGAAACTGTTTCAAACTTTCTTCTGCATGCTTCCGGACAGCTCCATCCACCGATTGTGCATTCAAAAGAACCTGGGTGACTTCCATTGCCATGCTGTATCTGAGAGTATCACATGTTTGTAAATTTATTAAACACATACAATGATACAAATCCAGAGGAAGTTGCCCACAACATACAATCCAATCCCAAATATATTTTACAGAAAGCTTATGAAATGGGGACACAAAATCATACAGGGGCATGCAACCTGAGTGGAACACAATGAGTTAGCAAAATAAAATGGAACAAACAATAACTAACTCACAATTGAGAACAGAAAGACTCAAACAACAACATCAATGGACCCAAGAAATCAAGCACTGTTCTTCCCCTTTAAACATGTTTATGTTTAGAAAGAGAAAAACAGTAAATTAATGCATTAACAAAATCACAAGTCAGTGACACCAAATTGTTACAGATCTGAACAGATAGCAAATAGCAAACAAATCTAACATGTTTCCCCATTATTTGAGTAAAGCCACAAAACACTGCAAAGTGCACAGCGGTATCAACGGCAATGCACACAGAAGGGGGGGCTGGGGGTGGCCATGGCCCCTGCAAGACAACAAGGTTTATTCCAAAACAAGTTTCTGCAGACTTGAACTAGAATCGGAAATTGATTCCCACAATTTACACTATATTTATAAAATTCCAACAATAATGTTATAGTTTACCATGTTTTTTTTATTCTATTATGCTTAAAATTTTAATTGTTAAAACAATATTAGTGTAATGGGTCTCATCACTAATATATATCAAATGAATATTGACAACTAGATTGACGCAAATGTATACCTCTAAGGTAAATTGACAATTAAATTAACACATCAAATAGTAAAATAATAGTAAAGATTGATGGTAGTCTTTGTAGTATTACTCAAATTTCAATACCATTTCAGATACACGAAAAAAAA
Source organism: Camellia sinensis (assembly GCF_004153795.1). Lineage (NCBI taxonomy): Eukaryota > Viridiplantae > Streptophyta > Magnoliopsida > Ericales > Theaceae > Camellia > Camellia sinensis. The sequence goes on along the minus strand of NW_021028847.1, from coordinate 714,356 downwards.
AATAATGCTAAAATAACTATTTTAATTTTTGAACCATAACCATAATTTGCTTATCAAAACTGTATTAGTTAAATGGGTCTCACCATTCATGCTTGATACCAATGTAGTGCTACCACATGAAATAGTAAACAAAACATAATAACAAAATGTGGTCATTGTAGCATTATTGGCCAAAAAAATACTAAGTGTCCATCACCAATAAAAAGGTGGCCTCATAATATATTTTTATATTAGTATCCAATCTCTAGGAGCGTACAAAGAACTGAATCACCTGACAAGTCTGACCTGACCTGCCCGATCTAAACACAGTGCGGGCGGTTTTGACTGTCCCAGCGCTTGGCCACAGTTTGTTTTTGTGAATATTTTTGGGTTTCGGGCAGATATCGGATTTAATTTTTAAAAACCCATTCAAACCAAACCAACTGAATTATATCTATATATATTATATATAAAAGCGTGTACAAAACTGTTTCTTTGCTTCCCAAGACAACCCCATCTAATTTGTGGGTCATCTTACCGATTTTATTAAGTATAATATATATGCACAGGTTTGATTATTTTATCTTCCCAAGACAGCCTCCTCTATTTCCCATTTCATCTCCATGTCAGATTTTCAGTTTCTCATCATTAACTCTCTCTCTCTCTCCCTCAAAGGAAAAAAAATACCCTCTCTCTCTCTCTCACCCTTTTGTCTTCTCACTCTCACCTGTCCCTTCAATTCCCCATTTCATCTCTATGTCATATTTTCAATTTCCTAGTCATTTACTCTCTCTCTCTCAAAGAAAAAAAAATATTTCTCTCATCCTTCCGTCTTCTCCGTCTTACCTACTTCCCCCCCTCTCTCAACCTCTCTCTTTGAACCCATTCATTTCATCTCTAAACATCCCTCAATCTCAAATCAGACATACTCATCAAAATCCAAATCCCTAATCTCATCAATGCAGTGATGACGATGATGATTGGCGAAGTTCAAAGCACAAGTTTCAAATCTCTCTCTCTCTCTCTCTCTCTCTCTCTCTCTCTCTCTCTCAATTTCATAAGCCAAGTTTCAACTCTCTTGATTTCAGAAGCCCTAGTTTCAACTTACTCTCTTAGATCAAGTGTGCGAGAGTTGTGTTTGAATCAGTATATCTGTGAGTTGATTGTATATTTGATTTTGAGATTTATATAAATAGATGAGGGTTTGGAAATTAATGGAATGTTTATGCTATTGCTACAAAATGGTTCTCTTTCATTTTTTTCCCTCTCCACTTTCTTATATCTGTATTTGTATCTGTGTGTGTATAGATATATGTATATAGATGAAGGTTCGAAGAAAGGGAAAAGGTTAGTAGTTGTTTCCGACCGAAACTTGACCAATTAAATCGGTTTCGAACTATAGAACAGTCGAAATCGGTCGGAAAAAGTACTGGCCCGTTTGAGTCGGGTCGGGTGATGGGTCAATGACAAATCCGATCCGATTTGATCCGTGAATAGCCAATCTCCATACAACTAATCTCACATAGCACAAAAAGGTTTATGATCATATTATTTATTTTATTTGGTTTATCATGTGATGTGTTGCACATCACAACATTTGTCTTTTATTTCTTTTTATTTTGTATAATGTCAAAAAGAAACTTATATAATTATCCTTTCATGCATTCTATTTTATATGTCTCTATCTTAATATTTATTTGAAATTTTATTTCCGAATTCAAATTGGTGTGTTTTTAACGGAGACTAAATTGGATTTTATTTCTCTTTTGGTTGCGGATTTAATGAAAGTGTGCATTTAAAAAAAATCATAATAAGTGAATCCCTTAATATAACTTATCTATGATATTTTCATTAATAATAAACCAATTAAAAAATTATTGTCAATTTTAAATGTATATAAGTTGGGCCCCTCTATTTATATTTTCTGCGTCCGCCACTGATCAACGGTGAGAAGTACATATAGTGAACAAATGGAAGATTAACACAGATTAACTTAACTATTACCACCAGAACAATGGGGGTTTTCAGTAGGAACTCAAAACGATTCAAAACCCTAATTTTACTACACCAAATCTCTGAATAACCAACCCATCAGAACTTAAACAGTTCAAATTTACACAAAATTACCAGTGCCAACTGCCGATCTAATGACATTTCACAGATCATTAAATAAAATTTATCAAAGTTATAGCTGTATCAACGGTAAAAGGTACATTAAGATAACAAATGAAAGCTTAACACACGTTAAATCAACTAATACAACAAGAACAATAGGACTTTTGAGTAACGATCCATTCAAAACCCTAATTTTACTAAACCAAACCAATCCATCAGAACTTGAACAGTTCAAATTTCCGCAAAAACAGCCGATCTAATAACATTTCACAGATTAACAAACAAACTATATCAAAGTGAAAGTATTTAAACACATTTCAATACCGATCATTGATGACCCAATATTTTTTTCTTCTGGGTAAAACAAAAGATACAAAATTTGAAGAACCTGAGACCAATTAAGGCGGCCCAGAGCAAATCGAATCGATGAAAAACAGATCGAACATAGAAATCAACATACGCGACCCTAATCAGATTCAAATTGAGGAAAATAGAGGAGGGTTTGGAAAGGTGATTACGAAATTACCTGAGTCTCGAATTCTATTAATGACGACTTTGGAGAGAGTTTACAGTCTCCGATTGAGAAGAGTAAGAGCGCCGCTCAGAAACCCTAGGAGAGAGAGAGAGAGAGAGAGAGGAACGAGAAGGGGGCGAATGGCTAAAAATCCAGAAAATATTTTTTTTCGTTTTTATAGAGTTGGTTTTGTGCATAAAAAGTATTAATGTAACACATTAAACTATTAGTACCGTACATTTTTTAAAATAGAGGAAGTTTTGAAAGTTTTACGCCCTCCAAAAAAAACAAAAAGTAGTACGCAGGAGTTGGGTATTATAACTTTGGATCGTGCTAGGAAGGTCGAATCTGAGCTCTTTCGAATGTCTTGAATTTTATTTATTTTTATTTTTTTTTAGCAGAAGGAAGAAAGAAGAAGAATGAAGAAGGAAGAAAGGAGGAGGAGGAGGAGGAGGAGGAGGAGGAGGGATTGGAGGGGGCATAATATTCGGGGGAGGAGGAGGAGGCGGAGGCGGGGCGACGGCGGTCAGAGGCTGCGACGAGCTGCGGCGGGGCTGCGACGTCGGAGCTGCTGCGACGGAGGCACAGGAGGGGACGATCGGCGGCGGAGCTGCTTCTCTCCTCTTCTCTCTCTTTCTCCCTCTCTCCTCTTTCTCTCTTCTCTTTCTGTCCCTCTTTCTCTTCCTCTGCAGACTGAAAATGGAAAAAAAAAAAAAAAAAAAAAAAAAAAGCCTAATGCCCAAAATGACGTCGTTTTGGGCATTAGGAGGTTAGGGAGGCTCATTTTCGAGCTCTCAAGTATTATTCTATAACTTTTTTTTTATGGAAAATGCCTCGTCCAGTGGGGGTGATCCCACCACCCTATTGTTTTTTGATTGGTTTAAATTTTTTATTTTTATTTTTTTTCAATCTTATTCTTACAGCTCCCACGTGAAGGTGGAGGTGGGGTACTGGGAGTCCTCCCATTGGGAGTCCACAGCACTGTTATTTTTTTAATATAATTCATTTTATTTTTAGTTAATTTTTTTAAAATATCTCAAATTTTAAATTTTTTTGAAATTCCTAATTGATAATTTGACTTCAAATTTAAATGAAAGTTATTAAAGATTTTTATTATTAGGGAAAACTACACTAAGAGCATCACCATAAGTAACCTTATATTTTACTTCAAAATACTATTAAAAAATTCATTTCTTATTTTCGAAATCACTTTTTTATTTACATCTCCGAACAAACTTTCTATTCTTTTCCTATTCTTTCCTTAAAATATTCTTTCACTAAACATCTTCTTAACTGGGGTTGGTGTTCATTACTCGGCTTGAATCAGCCTTTCAATGCAGGTAATCTTCATTGTAGCTAACATCAATGGGGTCTAAACCAATCACAAAGAAAAGTAAACAGTGTAGACACATCATTGCAATGAAAAGTATATAATGTAAAAACATATATGATGTATACATAGCTTATTCATGGGGTTCTCTGCAACTCAGTCGAGGAGAAAAAATGGGTGGTCCACCGACCGGATGTCTGGGAGGTTGATCTGCCGGACATCCGGATGGACGACCAGCGAAGCAAGTTTTGCCCAAATTACTCATCTGGGACATCCAGGTGGACGACTACTGTCAGATATGAGGGAGTTACAGTGACTCCCTACAAATAGAGAGTCACTGTAACAAATATTAGTTTAGGGTGACTTATAAGGGAGCTAATAGGGTGGTATCAGGGATCTCCAACCCCTTAAAATATGTAAGGGAATGATTTAAGGGAACTGAAAGGGATACTCTAACACCCCTTAAGTTTCTATTTAATACAAAACTCTTTCTCATATTTGAAAATTACGACTTCGTTTGGTAAGCTTCTCAAATTATAGTTTCACCCATTGATTTGAGTGTGTTGTTTGTTTTAAGCTTTTAAATCATAATTCTATACCTGTTTATCAAAACTCAATTCAAAACATAATCATTACTTTTCAAAACTCATAACCAAACACATAATTCAAAATCCTTTTCAAAACTCAATTCAAATCAATATTTTAATTTTTTAAATATTTATATATTTTAAAAACATTTTAATTTTGTTAAGATTTTAAATATTTTAGGGCAAATTACAAACACCCCCCTCGAGATTTGGTGAAAATACAGATTCTCTCCTGAGGTTTGAGAAATTACAAATTGTCTCATGAGGGTCAAATTTTCATAACAAATTAGGAGAAATTAGGGAAGAATTTGTATGAAAATAAAAACCTCAGGGGGTAATTTGTTATGGAAATATAAACCTCAGGGGGCAGGATGTAATTTCTCAAACCTCAGGGGAATCTATATTTTCACCAAACTTCGAGGAGGGTGTTTGTAATTTGCCCAATATTTTAATATTTAAATATGTTACGATTTTTTTAATTTTTTTAATATTTTTAAATATTTTAATTTCAAAATATTACGATTTAATTTTAAAATATTTTATAAAAAAAAATTCAAACTCTATTTTATAAAAATATTTTTAAATATTTTAATTTTTTTGTTATGTATTTGAAAGAACTTAAAATACATAAATTATTAACAATAATTTATTAATTGAGTTTTATTTTACGTGTTTGTTTACGATTTGAGTGTAAAGTTGTTTTTAAATTTAAAATATTAACATTTTAAATTATTTTTATTTTTTGAATATTTAAATTATTTAACATTTTAAATTATTTAAATTTTTTGAATATTTAAATTTTTACGATCTAAATTTTTTGAATATTTATTTTAATTTTTTACTTATTAAATATTTTAGATTATTTAAATTATTTAAATTTTTTGAATATTTATTTTGGAAAAAAATTATTTCATTTGTAGTATTTTCAATTAAAAAATTGATTAATATTATTTTTTGTTAATAATAATTTTTTTTAATTGAATTTTAAAAAGAGTTTGGTTATGAGTGTTAATCAGAATTTTCAATAGTGTGAAAGTAGTGTGTTTTGTTATGAGTTATAACAATTTGAATTAAGTTTTGAAAATTCTCTCCAAAACGCATAACCAAACAAATTTTCTTACTTCACATGTCAAATCAAACTTTCAAAACTTAATTCCACACTCAATTCAACACTCTATTCAAAAACTATAACTAAACAAATTTTCTACATTCAAATTATAATTCCACAACTCACAAACTCAAAATACAACTCATACTTTCAAATCATATTTACAAAACTCTACCAAACACAACCTACATTTTCCTTTCAGAGGTTTGTAATCTCATTACAAGTTGTCTCCTAAAGCCCCGTTTGTTTTCAGAGGTAGAATTGAGGGAATTCATAGTAAGGGGATTAATACTGAGGGTATTGTTAGTGAGAGAATTGATAGTGAGGAGATTAAGTAAAATTGTGTTTATTTTTATAATAGTTGTTAGTGTAGAAATTGTTAAATTATTTTTATATAAAAAAATACAAAAAATAAACATTAATGTTAAAAAAAATGCCCTACATGTAAAAAATAAAAAATAAAAAATTTAATCCCCCTCACTATTTTTCTAATACCACCTCCACTTTTTCCATCTCAATCCCCCTTCCAACGTCCATTTTAATCCCTTCCTCTATCCTAATCCTTTTCCTAGCTCTACAAACAAACACAACACTAAATGGGTCCCACCTCGATCATAATCCCATCCCACCCTCTACACCCCAAAACAAACGAGGCCCTAGGTTGCTGATGTCATACCCTACATTTTTTTAAATCACCATCTTGCCCTTTTCCCTACTATTTGTTCTTCCTATCATCATAACTATACGTTACAACTTTCCATTATTAAATTTTACTTGAACATATTTTTATTGAATGATGATTTATAAATATAAATTTTATATAGAATTTTAAGATCAAATTCGGAGAGAAAAAGCAACCAACGGGTTAGCCTACCCGTAAGCGTTGGTTTCTCAAAGAGATATTTGATGGGATCTAATCTCAAAACCAGGATTACAGAGTGAGCTAACAAGTAATGCCTCAACTTCTAGGTAACCCACACCAAGGCTAGATAAGATTTCTCGAACGGACTGTAACAGGTCTCGTAATCCAGTATTTTCTTTCTCAAGTAATAAATGGCCTTCTTCACCTTGGCCTCTGACTCCTGAGCTAACATACAACCCATGGTTGAGTTTGTCACTGACAGGTACAAAATCAACGATTTTCCCAATTCTGGCGGTGATAACACAGGCGGATTCTGCAGGTACTACTTGACTTGTTCAAAAGCGAACTGACAGCGATCGTCCCATTGAAATTTCTTTTCTTTCTTTAGGAGACTAAATAGTAGTTCACAAGTTAAGGTTAGTTTTGAAATAAACCGCCTTATGAATTGCACTTTACCCAGAAAGCCGCGCACCTTCTTTTCAGTCATTAATGATGGCATTTATAAGATGGCCTTGATTTTGAAAGGATCTACCTCAATTCCTTTCTGTGTGATCAATAATCCCAATATTTTTCCTATTGTTACATCGAAAGTGCATTTTTGTAGGTTCAACCTCAATTTTTATTCTCTAATCCGCTGAAAGAATTTCTCCAAGGTGTAGTGGTCCTCTCGATATTTGGACTTGACAATCATATCATCCACATATAGCTTAATGGTGACCTTTCACTTTAAAACAAAATACACATACACATAAACATTATTTATATTTATAACAATATCACTATCACAATATTTTTATGATATTTTATATAAAATTTTCATTTTTATTTTCACCATTATATTACAAAATATTATATTTTTTGAGCATATAGATTACGTGTATCTAAAAAATAGAAATAAAAAATTACTTAAAATATTAAAAAATTAATAATAAAAAAACTTAAAAAAACTTAATATTTTGTGAGAGTTAAATCAAAGAAGATGATTATTATTTTTTTTGAAACGACATAAACAAAATATTTATATTATTTTATTATTTTATATGTATAAAAGTTAAGGAACAAATATATCATTTTAATCTGATAAGAAGATAAATGTAATTTTTCAAATATCAAAAAGGGACTTTTATTAAATAAACATCTCAAAAAATGTCAGTATAATTTATCCTCATTCTTCTTCTTCTTATCATTTAATAAATTAGTATCTCAAAGTTGTTTAAAAATTTAAGTGAACATTATTAACCTCACCTTTTGAGTATTACGATATTTATGATTTGTTGACTACAACATCATTACGATCACTATGGGATTGTTTTGCATTTAATATCACATATTTTGAAATAAAAATTATCAAATATATTAGAGATTTAAAAAAATTTACCAAAAGTTCTATCAAATATTTCATATAAATATGAGATCCACATTGTGATTTATCCTACTTCTTCTTCTTCTTATCATTTAATAAATTAGTATCTCAAAGTTGTTTAAAAATTTAAGTGAACATTATTAACCTCACCTTTTGAGTATTATGATATTTATGATTTGTTGACTACAACATCATTACGATCACTATGGGATTGTTTTGCATTTAATATCACATATTTTGAAATAAAAATTATCAAATATATTAGAGATTTAAAAAATTTTACCAAAAGTTCTATCAAATATTTCATATAAATATGAGATCCACATTGTGTAGGACCTACACTCATATAAAATATTTGATAGAATTTTTAGAGTCTCTAACATTACTCAAAAATTATTTCAAAATTTTAAAAGAGTAATGTTAGAGGGCCTAAAAATTCTATTAAAATTTTTACCAAATGTCTCACATGGTGTAGGACTCACCCCATATCAGTCCCACATCCATGTAAAACATTTAATAAAAAAATTAGTAAAATTTTTAAAATCTCTAACAATTTTTATTTTAAAAACTTAAAAAGGCATTTTTTTTGTCGAGATCAAAATAATTTTTAATTTCTTCATTTTTCAACCACCATCAGAAGTCACCAACCACCACCATTGGCCACAACCAAGGATAACCCTCTAACCATCCTCCTAGCGCTAGGTATCAACTCCTCGTCATCATCCACTATCAATTATCACATTTAACAACTCATCAAATATATTTTATTATCTTTATATATATACTAGGGATAACCCGTGCCTGAAGGCACGGTCAATAATTTTTCCGGTACCACACGTGCTACGAAATTCAATTAATAAATCAATTTAAAATGATATATCACTCTAGTTTAATACTTCACAAATAAGAAGTTGAAATTGCTTCTACACAGTAAATTGGCAAAAACATTTAGCGCAATCATCCTATCTAACTAAAAAATAATAATTAATCATCCAGCGTTTCTAATACGGATCAGCGACCTGCAACAAAAGCACTCGCTTAAATTTGCTTTAAAAACCCAATAGCTATGAGGAATCAACAAAATGAGAAATCAACAAAATGATTCTTCAAAAGCAACTCTAATTTGACAACAAAATGAACTCAAATAATTTTTCAAAATAATAAAAATGATTAGGAACAATAAAAAAATGCATGAATAGCTTAATATAATATTATTGAATCAAATGATTTCATGGTTTCAATTTGAACAATACCAAAAAAATGCAGCAAAACCATGTTTAAGAGTGATAATTGCATGTTTCACAATTTTTTGCAATGGGACTAAAGGCTTGGTTTGATTTGGTTTGGCTTGGTTTGGACATTGTCATAGCAACAAATACTCTTCTTTCAATTTGTTTTGTAATTAATCCCCTTCTTTCAGCACAAAATTCATGTACTTCTCTAATAGCTCTGAATATACCAGTGATAAGCATAATTCTGACCCTATCATTGGCTGAAACACATATGAAGAATAGTATTGAGCAAAGATTCTAAACATGAATGTAAGAGAGAAGTTTACATAGGTTTTACATAGTGAAACCTAACAATAAAATGATAACTCTTGTATAGAAGTCTTCCTAGTTTAACCAGGGAGCAAATTTCAATAGCAGCTAAATTATGAATTAGGCAAACCTCTCCAAACACTTTGATCTACATAATGAATTACTACAGTGAAGCAAACATAGAACACGCATTGATAAACTCGCCATAAAACCGGTATACCTCTAAAGCCGGTATAAATTCAAGAACGATGTACCTTCAAGACCGATCTAACTTCAAGTTGCTCCCGGACCGAAGTAGTTAACAATTCACGAGCCGAAGTAACTTCATCTCTTTTGGCCGGAGTGACTTTATCTCCCTTGGGCCTGAGTAACTTTTCGGCCCTTTTTACTCAGTCCGTCATACTTTTGGGCCATAAAGTCCGTCTCATAGCTCGGCCCAATTTTCACTCAAAATTACCCTCTCAATTGCCCCTTAATTCCATCTGTACAGCATGATTGGGATTACCAAGTGTCCAGCTGAGCTAAACGTTTTCGAGCCTTTCCAGCCGAACTAAAACATCGTTTTAGCCTCTCCAGCCGAGCTTATTTCACTCCGGCTCTACTTGTTCGGTCAAAACGTCTCTTCAACCACTGACTGTAACGCTTCACTTTCCAATGACACGTGGCAGGTTCTGATAGGCTGTGAGCTGTTATCACGCCGCCCTCGTACTACGAAATTTTTGAACAGTCCCGCCCCTTTTTGCCGCTTTTTCTCTCTCCTTTTTCACAAAACAACCTTTCTATTCTTGAATCATTCACTCATACTTTTCACATTCTTCTCTCTCCGTGCCTCTGCCTTTCCAACCTGTGTTTGTGTTCTTCATTTGCAGCTTCTGTCTCCATCTCTAGTCCCCTTCTCTCCAATCTGGTAAGTAAATCTATTTTCCTTCCTTGTTTTTGCTTTCGAACATGTTCTAGGAATTTTGTTTACTGTATTTTCGAAAAACATGTTCTTCCTTTTCTGCTTTGCTTCTTGTATTCTTATGAAACAATTAGTAAAAACTCATGCGTGTACGAACTATTCTGTAGAAAACTGTTCTTGAATCCAAAATTGAGTAGCAACCGAACTAGGACACTGTTTATCCTATATAGGTAGATCACTTTAGATTATAACCGAACTAGAACTTGTAGAAATAGCAGCAGTTTCAGTAGGTTATCAACTCTTAAGTTACTCTAGCCGAGATAAATCCACTGAACGAAGTTTGAACTCCTTAATTTAGGAACCTCGGTTTCAACCGAGCTAAGCCTTTGGGGCTAAGCCAGCTTTCCTAGTTTCTAAACCAAACTCAGAAAGCTGCCCCTAGAGGCTCAACCGAAATAACAAAACTCCTAGTTCAACCGACTTAGGCCTTCGGGGCTGAACCAACTTTCTTAGTTTTTTAGACCGAACTCAGAAAGCTGCCCCTTGACGATGAACCGGTCTAAAAATTGTTTCCAAAGCCAGTATGCCGAGATGTCTTCCAAGATTTGATCAATAAGCACTTTGCTCAAACCGAGCTCCCAAACATTTTTGCTGAACTGAGATAGAACATTTCTTAAAACCAAAGTAGGGCTCTTTTACCATGCTTTTAATTTGTAGCACGGTCCAGTGATCTGTGCTTAACCACTTTGTTTTCTACTTTGCAGACTTAGGTTGCCCAGTCACTCCGTGCGCTCGAACTACTGAGCATAATTTTTGCACCGATATAACTTATTCTTAAATTATACGATAGATGGGGAAGTATAGATACCTAGTAGATACTCCGGGCGGCCTAGCCGAATTCAGGAAAGACTACCAAATCCCTGACGACGTCCAACTGGTTTTGGCCGAAAAAGACGTCATTCCCTGGGATAATGAGGGCTTCGTCCCCTTCACCCTTTTATCCATCATAGAAACCGGACTACGGTTTCCGGTTCAACCGTTGATTTGTGAATTTCTTAGGCAGACCAGACTATGCCCTACCCAACTGTCCACCAACTCCTACCGCATCATCATGGGAATAGCCGAACTAAACCGAAAAGCCGGACTAAATCTTGGCCTGGCCGAAATTTTCCATCAATACTCCATCGGCTCAAAAGAGGATGGGTGGGTCTATTACCTTAGGATTCGCCGCCGCCGAGAGAAGATAGTTAATATACACCAGACAAAGACCTTAATGACGACGATTTTTTCTGGGTCTCTGGGAACTTTGAGGATTTTCAAGCCCAAATTCCTGGCCGACCTATAAATTGGAAAAAAGGAGAGCCTGGTAATTTAACTTCGGTCTTCTTCCTTGCATTTTTTACTTCGGCGTTTTAATGTTTCAGCCGGACTAACAGTTGTCTTTTTTTGCAGATTTTGCCCACCTTTACTCTCTATATAGTTATCCAAACCTTGCAATTTTGTGAGCCGCACTACGATATCCTGAACGTAGCTGGGCCAAATTGCTGCAATTCGAGCTGACCTACCGATATAGCGGTCACCGGAAAGCCAGAGTAACTGACTTTCTTCTTGAAGACGCCCCAGAACCGGACCCCTCCTTGCCCGAGATCAGACTGATCCCACTGACAGCCGAAGAAGAGATAGCAAAAAGGAATAGAGTCAGGGCACTTTTAACCGAGACAACCAGGCCCAAAGTAACGCCACCCAGCCAGTCGCAACCTGCTGTTGTGGCCCTCCCTTCTCAACAGCCGTCCTCTTCCCGCCGAACCAAGCGCGCCCGGACTGCTGAAACCGAACAAATTTTGGTTGATGAAGCAGAACCCGCACTTCCACCGAGCTTGCAACCGAGCCCCCAACCGGAACCTTCTGACCGAACTATCGGCAGCTGGGCCCCAAAACTCACTTTCAACGACCGAGACATCCGAGATACAGACTCGGTTGTTGCTGAGAAAGACCATTTGTTGGCCATCAATCTGGCCAAGGGTGTGTGCCTCCCCAAAGACATGGAGCACCACCAAAAACAACTGAACACCGAACTAAAGGCCATCCGGTCAACGACAAAATCCATGATTCTGGTAAGTGACTTCGGTCGCCTCTCTTTTCTACTTTTCTTTTTTTTAACTTTTACTTCGGCTAAAGGGAAATCTTTGCTTTGTCAGGCCATTCAGAAAAACCAAATTACCCATCGGAAAGTGCTGGAGCTCAGGAAAGTAACAAGGCAAGCAGCGGCAGAAGCTGAGGCAAAAGCGGCCGAGCTGGAAGAGGCCAGAAAGGAAATGGCCGAGCTACGAGGTAAGATCGGCAGACTGACCGGACTGGTTAGTTCGGCCGAAGCCGAAAAACAGAAGGCTGCCATTGCTCTGAAAGACAAGTACCTGCGTGAGCTGGTAAAGCTTGAGAGGAAGAAGGATGCCGAAATATCCCAGGCGAAGGAGAGCGCAAAAGAAGCCGAAAAGAAAGGCTTTAAGGAGGCAGAGGATATATATGTCAAACAGTGTGGGGCGGCCAAGGATCTGTTTTTTAAGTGCGGCTGGAGGGGAGCCGTTGAAAAGCTCGGTCATGATCCACAGACCGAGGTTTTCAACCCTCCAGCCTACTTTATACCGAACTCCCTCCTGGAATATGCAAATGCCATGCAGCAGCAGTTTCTTGAGGGCGCAGACTCTGATGAAGACTCTGCCCCTGAGGATACTCCGGTTGCGAATGTAGATCAAGTAGTTCGGTCGGAGCCCACGGTAGAAGATCTAACTATTGAGCAACCAGGTGAAACCGTGGTTCCGACCGAAACCACTCTTGCGACTGAAAACGTCCTTCCGCCTGAAACCGGTCTTCAAGTTGATGCCGATGCTGCCTTTGACGCCGAAATTGAGGATCTTTTTTCTTGATTTTGCATTTTTTCTCTTTTTTGTTACCTGTTATCTTTGTAACTAGGCTATGCCCCTCTTGTACTTGCTTTTCAAATGAATGAAAATTTTACTTTAGACTCTTATTCCGGTTTTGATTCCAGTGCTTGCATTTGTATGATAATTTTGTTTGAACTCTTATTCCGGTTTTAGCTGGTTAAACTATGCTTACCAGCCAACCACTCCTTAGCCGATATATTTACTTCGGCTGAGGAGTATACTGAGTTTGTTTTGTAGCCAACCACTCTTCAGCCATACCCATACTTCGGCTGAAGAGTACCAAGAGTTGGTTTAATCCAGCCAACCACTCTTCAGCCATGCCCATACTTCGGCTGAAGAGTACAAAGAGTTGGGTTAATCCAGCCAACCATTCTTCTGCCATGCCCATACTTCGGCTGAAGAGTATCAAGAGTTGGTTTAATCCAGCCAACCACTCTTCAGCCATACCCATACTTCGGCTGAAGAGTACAAAGAGTTGGTTTAATCCATCCAACCACTCTTCAGCCATACCCATGCTTCGGCTGAAGAGTACCAAGAGTTGGTTTAATCCAGCCAACCACTCTTTAGCCATACCCATACTTCGGCTGAAGAGTACTAAGAGTTGGTTTATTCTAGCCAACCTCTAAGTTAGTTTTTTCCAGCTAACTTAGAACAATGTTTTGGTTATTTCGACCAAACGTCCTGCAGCCTGGATCCTTATCCTGGGCTTAGGACAAGTGTTGGTTTATTCCAGCCAACCACTCTTCATCCATACCCATACTTCGGCTGAAGAGTACTGAGAGTTGGTTTATTCCAGCCAACCTCTAAGTTAGTTTTTTCCAGCTAACTTAGAACAATGTTTGGTTATTTCGACCAAACGTCCTGCAGCCTGGATCCTTATCCTGGGCTTAGGAAGGGTGTTGGTTTATTCCAGCCAACCTCTAAGTTAGTTTTTTCCAGCTAACTTAGAACAATGTTT
>NW_021028847.1:670704-699958 GCF_004153795.1 Camellia sinensis | reverse complement strand
GGCAGGAAGTTCTTTCTCGCGGCACACAGACTACTTTCACAAAATTGGGTTTAAGCAGAAGCCATTGGCATCAATCAAGGAAAAAGATGTGAAAAGAAGTTCGTCTGGCAAAACCAATCATCACTCGATTTGGCCATACGCAAAGGCCCTAATCTAGACAATGGCACTCATTTGACGGCACGAATCTTTCAGAAGCTTTGTAAGAATACAAGATAGAGTTCTACAATCTACATGCTACCACCAGCATATTCCTCAAGCGAATGGCCAAGCAAAAAGCATCAAATAAAGTCGTCTTGGATGGACTAAAAGAAAAAGGATAGAGGAGGCAAAAGGCAAAGTGGGCAGACGAACTTCCTCATGTTTTATGGGATACCGCAACCACACACTCGGGCGATCGACAAGAGAAACACCATTTCTCCTTAGCTTACGGAATGGAAGCAGTAATCCCACTAGAGTTGGCCTCCCCACAATTCGAAAAGCGAAAATTTTGATCCAGAATTCTCTCCAACACAACAACGGAGGAAAGCCGGGTGCTGTTGGAAGTGGTCCTACTATGTCCAAGCCCCACATTGCGAAAGGCCATGGGCTAGTTAATGGTAGGAGTTCTCTTGCTGGTTGATGTATTTGGTGTGCGAATTTTTGGCATTTCTCGCATTTCTTCACATATTTTTCTGAGTCTGCCTGCATATATGGCCACCAATACCCTTGCGAAATGGCCCTATAAGCTAGTGATCTTTCCCCTTGATGGCTTCCGCATACCCCTTCGTGTATTTCGAATAAGAATGCTTCCACTTTGCTGGGATAAACGCATTTTAGGTAAGGCCCTGAGAATGACTTCTTATATAATGCCAAAGATGGAGATAGCCAAAATCGCTGCGACTTCGCTCTTATTTTGTTGGCTTCTTTTTTCTCTTCCGGTAGGATGTCGTCTTTTAGGAATAAGATGATAGGATCCATCCAAGAGGGGCCTAATTCTGCGCAACATATCTCTTCTGCTTCGGGGTCTTCTATGCTTAGTCTTGGTAAGTAGTCGATGAGCAATGGATGAGGGGTGAATGCATCTGCCATTGAGGCAAAGCCTGCTAGTTCGTCTGCTCTGCTGTTTTCCTCCCTGCCAATTTGTTCTATCCTTACTACATCAAACTTCTTGATCTCTGTTCTGACCAGCTCTTGGTACTTGGCCATTCTGTCATCATTTGCTTCGTAGTCGCCAGAGATTTGATTTACTACCAGCTGTGAGTCGCTGTAGACCATTAGTTCGGTGGCCTTCATGTAATGTGCTGACTTGAGTCCTGCGAGAAGCGCCTCATACTCCGCTTCATTGTTGGATGCTGGGAAGCCAAGGTTGATTGCTTGCTCTACAACCAGGCCGTCTGGAGAGATGAGGACTATGCCAAGTCCTGCACCATGCCGGTTGGATGCTCCATCCACAAAGAGCTTCCACATCTCTCCAACGAACAACTTCCAGCAGGTGGAGGGGTCAGATGATGTCGTGGGGTCAAGGATAGTGTTTTCTTCAAGGTCCATGCCTGTTATCTGCCCTTCGCCATCTAGTTGGACTGTTGGTGAGCCTTGGTTTGCTTCTTTCTTGCTGTCTTTAGTCTGGTCTGCCTTGGAGTCTGACTGAGTGCTAACTGCTAGGGGTTGCGCTATTCCGGCGTCAGCTTCCATCCCTAGTTCGGTCGTGTTAGTTAGGTCGACTGGGCAGATATGATGACTACCAGGAGTAAACTCTGCGATGAAGTCTGCCAAAGACTGGGCCTTTACTGCGGTTCTGGGTTGGAACTTGATGTCGAATTGTCCCAACTCTACTGCCCACTTCAAGATTCGTCCACTAAAGTTCGCCCTTTCAAACAGAGCTTTTAGTGGAAAGGCTGTGAGGACGACTATGGTGTGGGCGTGAAAGTAGTGTGTCAATTTTCTGGATGCCATCATTAATGCTAATGCTAGTTTGTCCAAGGGCAAGTACCTTGTTTCGGCTCCCAACAATGTCTTACTGACATAAAAGATGGGCAAGTATTGTATTCCTTCTGCACGAACCAACACTGCGCTAACTGCGTGCTGAGAGACTGCCATGTACAAAAAGAGTTCTTCACCAGGTACTGGAGTAACGAGTAGTGGTGGGGAAGACATGTACTCCTTCAAGCTTTCCAGAGCTCGGTCTCATTCCTCATCCCATTCAAACTTGGCTTTTAAAGCTTGGAAGAATGGTCGTAGTCTGTCTGATGACCTGCTTATGAACCGGTTGAGTGCAAGCGCCATGCGGTGGATGCTGCACTTCTTTGACTGAGTTTGGTCTCTCTAACTCCTGGATTGCTTTGATCTGGGAGGGATCTGCTCATGCCCGGTTGGTCACAAGGAAGCCTAAGAATTTGCCAGGTCCTACGCCGAAGGCGCACTTGGACGCATTGAGGCGCAACTTGTGCTTCTTCAAGACTTCAAACATTTCTCCCAAGTCCTTGAGATGGTCATTCTTCATCCTTGCTTTTGACCACCATGTCGTCGATGTAAGCTTCCATTGTCTTGCCTAACAATGGTTCAAACATCTTGGTACCATCCGTTTGGAATGTCGCCCCTGCGTCTTTAGGCCAAAGGGCATGACCTTGTAGCATATAACCCTTGGTGTTGTGAAGGATGTGACCTCCTGGTCCGTGTTATGCATGGCGATTGGTGGTAGCCTCTGTATGCATCCAGAAAGCTAGTCGAGTTGTGCCCGCCGTTAAGGTCTACCAGGTTGATCTATCTTGGTAGAGGGAAGCTATCTTTTAGGCACGCCTTGTTGACTGTTTTTGTTGTCGACGCAGACACGCCATTACCATTCTTTTTGGCACTACGATTGTGTTGGAGATCCATCTTGGTAGTGCACTTCTCTTATTGCTCCTGCCTCCAGCAGGTTGCCTACCTCCTTTCTGTCACTATTTTAGCGTGGTGGAGTGCCGATCTGCATATGCGTTGAATGACTGGTCTGGCGATGGGTGGACATTTGAGTGTGTGACTGATGAAGTTTGGATCAATACCTGGCATGTCGTAGGGCGTCCGGGCAAACACTTCGATGTTAGAGTCAAGAATTCTAAGCCTTCTAATTTTCTTTTTCTTCTTTTTTCAAGGGCGGGGGGGGCGGGGGGCTGGATAACGATGAGCCAAGCAAGAAGAACTTATCCGGGTTCTTCTCATCTATTTTTACCTCCACCAAGTCCTCCACCGCTTTCTGATCAGCCTCTTTGCCGACGTCCGCAAATAGTTCGTTACTTTCTGGTTCTTCCACCGAATGAACGTATCCTTTGGCAGCTCGGCTTCCATTTGCTGTGGCGAAGCATTATTTTGACATGATCTGATCGCCATAGACTTCTTCAATTATGCCGGCATCGTTGGGGAACCGCATTACCTGATGGTAAGATGACGCTACCGAACGCATGGCATGAAGCCATGTTCTGCCCAAGATGATGTTGTATGTGGAGGGGACCTTCAATACCCAGAACTCCACTTGTTTTGTTACACTCCCTGCTCTGACTGGAAGGATTATTTTGCCGACAGGCCACTCTGGCATGGAGTTGAATCCAATCAGGGGAGAAACTGCAGGCGCCAAGTCTTTGTCTTGCAGCTTCAGTTGCTTGAATGTGTCGTAGTACATGATCTCACATGAACTACCCTGGTCAATCAGAATCCGCTTGACGTCAAAATCCTTGACTCGGAGAGTGACGACCAGCGCACCAGAGCATCATTGTGAGGACAATATATTCGATCCAGGTCTTTATCTGAAAAAGACATGACGTTTGTTGCCTCTGTCTTCCCCTTCTTGATGGCAGGTTGGACACTTAATACTTCCCTAAAGTGCTCAGCCTTCTTGATTGATCCTCTGAGCTCGCATACACGCTCAGGTTCAAAAAATCCATGAATTACATTGATAATGCCTTGAGGTGGAGCATCGATTGGCATTCTGTTGGGATAGTCATTATGATCTTGGGGGGCCGGTTGCACTCCTCCTTCAATGTATTTGTCCAAGTGGCCTGCTGCCACCAATTCTTCCAAGTGCTGTTTCAGTGGTGTGCAATTCTCAGTTCGGTGCCCCTTTTCTTTGTGGAAGGTGCACCGTGATCTGTCGTCGTAATTTTTCTGAGCTTCCCCTAGCTTGGCCGGCCACTTGAAAAAAGGCTCGTCTTTTATTTCGCTCAGAATCCGATATATTGGTTTTTTGAACACCGTTGTTATGGCAGTGCGGATTCTCAACCATCTTTTGTCTGGGTCTTCTCCGTTATCTTGTTTGCCACGCCCGTTTCTATTCTGCCGATCTACTGCATTGACCTTTGCTGAGGTCTTCTTTTCTGGTACTGTGGTTGTACTAGATTTTACTTTTGCACGTGCGCCATCCTCTTCTACCCTGATGTGCTGATGCACTCTCTCCATCAGGGCTTCCATGGTAAGGGGTGGCGTCATGGTGATCGAGTCCCTTAGTCTGTTTCCGACTGGAAGGCCTCTTTTATACTGCGCAATGGCTAGATTGGTGGGGCAGTCTCCAATCTGGTTGAATGTCTCCTAGTAGCGACTGTTGTAAGATCTGAGGTTCTCTTTTTCTCCCATGTCGATGGAGAGTAACTGGTCTATTTCCACCGGTGTTTTAGTATTTGTCCGAAACCTTGTTACGAACGCTTCTGCCAATTGGGCCCAGGAGGCTATGCTGCCCTCTGGGAGCTTTTCGAACCAAGTCAAGCCTAGGTCGCCCAGACTTGATGGGAAGAGTATGCACATTAGGGCCTCGTTTCGCCTGTACACAGCCATGACTTGGCGAAAGTGGCTCAGGTGAGAATACGGATCCGTCTTCCCTTCATATGTATTGAACTTCGGCTGAAGGAAGCCTGATGGTAGGGGAGCGTTTTCGATCGCTGGGACAAACGGCGAAGTCTGTAGTCTTGCCAATGCCTTGTCCGTTGGTTCGTAGGCCGGTCGCGGTATTGGCATTCCAACCTCGACGCTTCCATGCGTCCGAGGAGCCAACCGTTGTAAGGCCGAAACTCGGTGTGGATTCCTTGCCCTGGCATCCTCCTTGCATCGCGCTTTTTCTTCGAGCACGGTTCGTAAGTCGGATGACCTGGGCAGCTCTGTTTGTCTTGATCTGGTTTGGTATGAATGTGAAGGCCAATACGTGCTTCCTTCAGTGTATGATCTTTCGGATCTCGTCCTCTCAGACCTGGAGTGACGAGTTTTGGAAGATAAGGAATGAGTGTCGCCTGTCCTGAGGCTTCTGCTCCTTCCTTGGGAGGGTGTAGTATTCCTACTATGATTTTCTGAGTGGCGAGGGGGCGTCTTGTGCTTGCGCCCCTCTCCTGTCGCCACATCTTTAGTCTTCATCTGGCGTTTCAAAGTCTCCATGTCTGCCGCCATCTTTCGAATTAGTTCATCTTGTTCCTTCACGCGATCTTCCAGGGCTTGAGGATCAATCCTCCTCCTTTGCCTGTCAGGACTCTGAGAATGGGATTGACGGGGGCTGTGAGTCCATCTCCCCCTAACATCCCTCCTGGAGGTATGTCTTTGGGGCTCCAAGTCCGCCATGGAAGGGACAGAAGGTAATCCTTCACGCCTTGCGCCCACCTCTGGAGTTAGTCCGTCGACGGCGGACTGCGGTAGTTCTTCAATGTGTGCCATTGAATGAGAAAAGGAGAAGCTTAGTCAAGAGGTTTTTTGTTCTTGTTTGTTGTTCCCACAGACGGCGCCAATTGTACGGGAAAAAAATACGCCTTCTCGTATAATCCTGTTGACCAAGTCCACGCTCCTCCGTACGACGTCACTTTATCACCTGAAAACACAAGCGTGAGCTAGCCGGCGGGTGTGTGCCGGAAACCTCTCCGATGCCTAAGTCAGTAGGCTTGACAAATAGACAAAGCTCTATGTTCTCAGAAAGCAAAATTGTGTTGTGTTCTGTTACCTCCTCCAAGGTGATGTTTGTGAGCTTTTTATAAGTTTCGTGTGGCACAATCCTAGTAGGACTTTTATTCCTCCATGCAGAGTCCTCCTAGGATTCATACTCCTAAAGATAATGCTTATCCTTCTACACCCCCCCCACTGCTTAAACCAAGTGGGATGGTTTTCATCATGGTCGAACTGTCATTTGACCGAGATAAGCCTAATCATGTTGAGCCGCTGAGTAGGCCGAACTACTCTTAGTTCGGTTCTCTTTTTACTCATCTCGATTCTCCTCTGCTCAACCCATAGCACGGCTGAACCAATCTTAACAAATTGCGACCGGTATAACTCCTAGGTCGGTCTAACTCAAAGACACTGCTACAACGTGTGATGATTTTTGAGTCCAATGGGTCTAGCCCATTTTGCCCATAACCTCTCCCTCTAAAACACTTAGGTACCCCTTGGGGCACACCCCAAGTATCTCATCCTAAGCTTTATAAACCCTTTCAAAACTTCCCACCAAATCAATGTGGGACAAGCCAATTTACAACCTTAAGGAATTTCCACCAAAACTCCATTTCCATGGAGCACACTTTGGCTTCAATTTCCCATTCACTCGGTAATAGTTTTGAGCAACCAAATATACCACGTGAATCATAACGTGGCATAGAACACGTTACCACTTTGACCCGAGTAAATCGACACTCGGGGCTCACCTAAAAAATAGACCGAACTTAAGAAAAAATTCTGGATAAAAACAATTTTGGCTCCCAAGCTACTTCACTATTGTTATATCTTGACATTTTGCAAACATTTTGTTTATAATTGGGTAGTTTTTTGATTTAATGAAACGAAGGTATAATGGAATGATTATTAGAATGTTGATTTGTGGATTTGATTTATTAAAAATAATAGTAAAAGATACATTATAAATAAATTGTCATTTTAAATGGAGGTTAATGAACAAGTAATCTCATTTCATTTCACTCCAATTCTAATGAACTAAATGTAACATTAGGACTAATTTAATTATATTAAAATGTTAAGGGTTTTTCTCTTGCCACAAGTAAACTTTTTATTTTCTGCACACTGTAGTCTCCAATGTACACAAAACAATAATAATAATAAAAATAAAAAATTGATTTTATTGAGTTAACCAAACAATATAAAGGAAAAAAAAATTCTGAATGTAGAATTTATATAGAATTTTATACCTGTTTAATGTGACAAGAGTTTTTTTTTTAAAATTAATCGTGCCACATCTCGGCCCCTATACATAAGATCTTAGTTTTGTTCCTAACAAAACATTATTCATAGGGCTTTGGTTGGTAGCTCAAAAAACAGTGGTCCTAATGGCCCTAATTTCTCTTGCCACAAGTAAACTTTTTATTTTCTTCACACTGTAGTCTCCAATGTACACAAAACAATAATAATAATAAAAATAAAAAATTGATTTTATTGAGTTAACCAAATAATATAAAGGAAAAAAAAATTCTGAATGTAGAATTTATATAGAATTTTATACCTGTTTAATGTGACAAGAGTTTTTTTTTTAAAAATTAATCATGCCACATCTCGGCCCCTATACATAAGATCTTAGTTTTGTTCCTAACAAAATATTATTCATAACTTAAGAATTGTTTACATGATTGTTTAAAATTAATTCTATCACTGTATAAAAATATGCTTATAATAATAGAGAGTTATAATTTATATGTACTAATAAAATATTTTATTATTTACATTCAATAACAAATTATATATATAATCTAAATGATCCGGTTCAATTCCAACTGCATTCTTAGCTATAAAATGAATATGAACTATTGATCTAAATTTTTTAAATTTTTATATCTGTATCCATAACATTATTGATGAGAAAATAGAAAGAGACTGTGAAGAGCATAATAGCCCCGTGCCAATATTATCATGGAAGATAATGGAAAATGCTAGAGAGGTTATGTATATATAAGGGTGAATTACACTAACAGTCCTTATATTTTGGGGTTCGTGTCATTTTAATTTTTGATTTTTTAATTATAACACATTTGATCTTAAATTTTGAATCTTGTTCCAAATAAGAACAATTAAAGATACCATTACTTAATTTCAAGGGAAAAATCATTAATTTGATAAAATAAAAACTAATTTGACAAAAATAAATGTAAAAAATTATTTTTGAATTTTTTAAAATTATTTCTGTCCACTAAAGATAAAATTATGTAAAATTGATAAATTTTTTACTCATTCATTTATTTATTTATTTTACCAAATTAATTTTTATTATGTGTTTGGATAATAATCATGTAATAGGTGGTTGTTAGGCTTTTAATGTGTAATCGATACATTTAATATATTAAATGTTTTTAGTTTTAGATTTTTTATTTAATAGATTGGTTTAATAATGATATCAAAGTTGTTGCCATATTTAATTTTTGAAAAAATAGAAATGAATTTAATAAAAATAAAAATAACTGCTCATTACATAATCATCAGCCAAACACATAACAAAAATTAATTTGGTAAAAAAATTAAATAAATGTGTAAAAGATTTATCAATTTTATATAATTTTATCTTTGGTGAATATAAATAATTTTTAAAAATTTTAAAATATTTTTTTGATATTTATTTTTTTCAAATTAGTATATATTTGATCAAATTGACTACTTTACTTTTGAAATTGAGCAATGATATTTTTAATTGTCTTTATTTAAAATCAGATTCAAAATTTATAATTAAATATATCACAATTAAAAAATTAAAAATTAAAATGGCACAAATATCAAACTATAGAAGTTATTAGGGTAATTCGCCCTCTATGTGTAATGTACAGAAACAACAAACTAACCCATTGCTAGGGTAGCCGCGAATTGGAAAACAGAATCAAATACTAGTCTAAAGTCAGGCTACTGGATGTTGCCAGTTGCAACAGAGGCCAATAGAACACTTTTGGACTCCCAAGCACTAATTTTGTTCTAATCATTAACTAAGACAGAAAGATTAAAATTAATTAAAGACTAATTAACCCACTAAACCTCTTTATTCCACAATGGTTTTAGGCTGTCAGGAAACAATGTTAGAATATTTTTATAATAAAACAGGATGGTTTTTAAATTTGTCCTACACACATTTGTCCTATTAGAATATTTGGCCGGCTTATACCTATTCAAATTATAAAATAATGACTGAGATATATTTTTCAAAAAATATCCTAAATCTACATTTTCTATTTTTCCGCTTTTCTCTCTTACTTTTTTCTTTTCTCACCTATTCTTCTATGATTCCACCTTCCTCTCTCTTTTCTTTTTATTTTCTCCCATTTTTATTTTTGTCTCTATTTGTTTTTTTTTATTTTTTATTTTTTCCTTTTTGTTCACTTATTTTTTCTGTTTTGTTCACTTATTTTTATTCATGTTATATGGAAAAGTCTAAGATCCTAGAATTAGAAGTCATATTTTACTTTGTATAGTGGAGATTAAATTAATAAATTTTATAGTTTACAAATTAAATGAATTTGAACAATTAATTATTATTTTTAAATATATTGAATACCTGATATACTTCATAAATTTAGACCTTATATGAATCTTCAACATGTATATAATAAAGCATGATGGTTTTTGAATTTGTCCTACACCCATTTGTCCTACTAGGACATTTGTATGGCTCAGATCTATTCAAATTATAAAACAACGGCTGAGATATATTTTTCAAAAAATATCCTACATGTACATTTTCTATTTTCTCGTTTCTCTCTCTTACTTTTTTCTTTTCTCACACATCCTTCCCTGATCCCATGATCCCACAGTCCTCTCTCTTTTCTTTTTATTTTCTCCTATTTTTATTTTTCTCTCTATTTGTTTTTTATTTTTCTTCTTTTTGTTTACTTATTTTTATTCATATTATATGGAAAAGTCTACGATACCAGAATTAAAAGCCAGAATTTACTTTGTATAGTGGAGATTAAATTAATGAATTTTATAATCCACAAATTAAATGAATTTGAACAATTAATTATTATTTTTAAATATATTGAATATCTGATAGACTTCATAAATTTAGACCTTATATGAATCTTCAACATCTATATAATAAAGCAAGACGGTTTTTGAATCTTCAACATATTTTTGTCCTAGTAAGACATTTGGATGGCTCAGATCTGTTCAAATTATAAAACAATGTATATTTTTCAAAAAATGTCCTACATGTACATTTTCTACTTTCACGCTTCTCTCTCTTACTTTTTCCTTTTCTCACTACAACAAAAAAGGTCTTTGGTGACAGACTGATTTTGTCTCCAAATATCAAATTTTCGTCACTAAAGTGATCTATGACGAAAAAAATTTGTCACTGTGTTTGTCGCCTATACGTTGTTGCTGAAAGTACCTGGTGACGAAAAACAGTTTCGTCGCCTATTTTTTATTTTTTGGGACGAAAATTTTCGTCTCCAAATGTTGCATTTTTTGTCTTCTATAACATCAATTTCATCACCAAAACTAAATAATATTTTATTTTAATTATTTTTGGCGACGAAATATTTCGTCACCAAATAGATTTTAGTGACGAAAGTTTTCCTCACCAATGATATGGATTAAGGTGACAAAAAAAATTCGTCACCAAAATGAGCAGAAAAGAAAAATCTTCAATGATAAAAAAATATTTTGTCACAAAATATTTCAATTTAGAGACGAAATATTCAGCAAATGTGAAAAAATTATTTGTTTGGTACTATATCATTAGTGACAAAATTATTTGTCATATTTTTTGAAAACTAATAGCGATATTTTTTATTTTGTCACTGATAAAAATTAAATTTTTTTAAATTGGGGGTACTATTTTCTTTCGAATTTTTTTCTTTTCAGTAAAAATTCTCTGCGCATTTCAATAACCTGTTCAATAAAATATCTATTACAAATCAATACAAAAATCTGTTGATTTTTATAAACATCACAATCAAATTTCAGCACTATCCACAAAAATACAATATGAACTGTATGCGAATTATAAACATGTTTCCTAATATCCACAAAAAACGTTTACTAATATCCACAAAAATATAATATCAACTGCATGCGGATTACCAAACACGTCTCCTAATATCCACAAAAAAACATGTCTATTAATATTAACAAAAATAAAATATCAAGGGCGGATTACCAAACATGCCTTGTATTACCAACAAAAATATAAACTTTACAACGCAACCAAAATACATGTAAGGTAATATGAACAAAAACACAAAATGAGCTATCATATGCCCTCCAAATTACCAAATATGTCCATATCATATCTCGAATCTACAAAAAAACGAAACACAAAAAAAAAAAAAAATACGGGTTAGACAATTATTATCTTATCCATAAAATATACAATTTAACATGCATTTTTTGACTAAGTTTTCAAATCGGGAGTCTGGTGCAAGTTCCGTAAGTTTCCACAACTCACATTGGTCTCTCCTGACGTGTTTGAGGTGTTCCTCGGGCCGTCTCGTGGCTGTTGCACGATTTTGGCCTCCGATGGCCTACTTTTCAAGCTTAAGTGTGAAAAAGTGTATTTTTGGACTTAGTTTTCAAATCGGGAGTCGCGTGTTAGTTCCGTAAGTTTTCACAACTCACATTGGTCCCTCCCGACGTATTTAAGGTGTTCCCCTGGCCATCTCGTGGCTGTTACACGATTTTGGTCTCCGATGGCCTATTTTCAAGCTTAAATGTGAAAAAATACATTTTTGGACTTAGTTTTCAAACCGGGAGTCTCGTGCTAGTTCCGTAATTTTCCATAACTTACATTGGTTCCTCCTGATGTGTTTGAGGTGTTTCCCGGGCCATTCCGTGGCTGTTGCACGATTTTGGCCTCCGATGGCCTACTTTTCAAGCTTAAGTGTGAAAAAGTACATTTTTGAACTTAGTTTTCAAACCGAGAGTCCCGTACTAGTTCCGTAAGTTTTCACAACTCACATTGGTCCCTCCCAAGGTGTTTGAGGTGTTCCCTGGGCTGTCTCGTGGCTATTACACAATTTTGGCCTCCGATGGCCTATTTTTAAGCTTAAATGTGAAAAAGTACATTTTTGGACTTAGTTTTCAAACCGGGAGTCCTGTGTTAGTTCCGTAAGTTTTCACAACTCACATTGGTCCCTCCTGAGGTGTTTGAGGTGTTCCTCGGGCCGTCTCGTGGCTGTTGCACGATTTTGGCCTCCGATGGCCTATTTTCAAGCTTAAGTGTGAAAAAGTGCAATTTTAGACTTAGTTTTCAAACCGGGAGTCCCGTGCTAGTTTCGTAAGTTTTCACAACTCACATTGGTCCCTCCCGAGGTGTTTGAGGTCTTTCCCAGGCCTTCTCGTAGTTATTACACGATTTTGGCCCCCGATGGCTTATTTTCAAGCTTGAGTGTAGGAAAAATACGTTTTTAGACTTAGTTTTCAAATCCGGAGTCCCGTCCTAATTCCGTAAGTTTTCACAACTTACATTGGCCCCCTCCGAGGTGTTTGAGGTGTTTCCCAGGCCTTCTCGTGGCTATTACACAATTTTTGCCCCCCCTGATAGCCTATTTTCAAGCCTAAATGTTGGAAAAGTATATTTTTTTACTTAGTTTTCAAACCAAGAGTCCCATGTCTCCCGAGGTGTTAAGGGTGTTCTCAGGCCTTCTCATGGTTTTTTCGCGATTTTAGTCCCCGATGGCCTATTTTCAAGCCTAAGTATTGGAAAAGTACATTTTTGGACTTAGTTTGAAAAAGTGTATTTTTCTACATAGTTTTTAAACTGGGAGTCCCATCCTATATCCATGCATATATTATCATGACTTATGAAGATGTATTAGATATTTAAGTGGTTATTTTTTTTAATTTTTTTTTATGTTGCATTTCCATTTAACATACATGGGTTTTCAATAATGCTACCATAAATAAAACAATATACATGGGTTTTCAGTAGGTTCACTTGCAACGTTTACCAATAACCCATACAACAAATATAACATATTCAGGTTTTTAGTAGGTTCACTCTCAACCTCTTAAGACCATTATGGGTTTTCAGTAGGCTCACCCTTAACCTCGTCCACGTGTGTGACTGTGTACATGTGTGTCTATATATATATATATCGATGTGTAGAAGATACCTGCTCGTCAATTCTTGTCTAAGGCCTTTGAGAAAAGTCACTTTAAGATCAAACTCGATTACAAGATCCACAAAACCTGAGGCCAAAACATTTAAAGAAAAACACAGCATCACTAATAAGTGTTCAAAGAAAAACATTCACCTAAACTTATTTATATTTAACATGAAGCTTACACAAAAGTTAAGAGTTGTAATAGATCATAAGAAAGCGGTAGAAGGAAAAACCTCAAAAATTTAGTTCCATACACAATAGAGAATTAAGCAAATTTCATATCCAAAAGGAAATCTGTACCACACCAAAAAGATAATCTGTACCGTCCCAAAAACTAATTTCTAATTTGTACCATGCTAAATTTTAGATATTTACCACGGCAAAAAGCTAATTTGTACAAACAATTATAAGGATGGAGGTATAAAAACAATGTCCTTCCATACTTGTCAAAAAAAAGTCATATCTACAATTCTACGTCAAAAACCATCTGCAAAAATAAAATTAATCATTAGTGTTGACTAAATATTGGCATATTTAAAATTATAAAAAAATACATATAAAACTCGAACTTAATTAATTTTTCCAAATTAATCATTAGTTTTGCATACTCAAATATATATGAAATAAAAATTTGGAAAACTCGAATGCATATATAAGGCAACCAATAATATTTTACAAGTAATCATTCTACATAATTATAAGTATTTTTTCATTTTTTGCAACTACAACGCCGTGACCTATTTACGTACCGTTTGTCTCTAAAACATCGTGTCCAATTTACAACGCCCTTTTTCGACTAAGTCGGATTATTTTTAATTTTTTTCAATTAACTTAAATGAATGTATGTAGTTCCTAGTCTCAAAACAGGTTGGAAGGAAATTTAATTGCATTAGTAGTCTGATTAGGCTTCATAAAATTTACACAATCTTGTTGTGCTAATTTACTTTAACCAGCAAGTATATGGAGACCAGAATGGATATTCATTTGAAATATTCATTTAAAAGAGTGAATGCAGGTTTAAATTAGGTGGAATTTCCCTGGTTATTTGTGTTTGAAATTCTTGACAGGAAAATGTCAGGAAAAGCATTTGGGTTGACAAAGCTTAACATGGCATGTTTTGAGAATTAAAAAATGTTGTCAACGAACTACAACTAGTAACTTGTGAAAAATAAATTTGATTGGTATAATAATGTGGAAGATAGGGTGACGTTTTGTTTAGATTGAACCTGCGAAAGAAGCATTTCATTATTTTATACAATTGAAAAGGCACCCAGAAATATGCCATCAATTATGCAATGATTTATTAAGTCATACCTAAAGCAACAAAATTGATTGGCATTGCAATAAATTATTGACCCTTGAAGAAAATTAGCTAGTCAAACCTTTACAAATCTTACCCTCTTCCCAGCCTCAACTTGCTCAACCTCAGCACCAACAACAAGAATCTGAAAAGGGGAAAAAATCCAAATAAGGAAAACTGAATTATTGTATTTGCATCAATTTTCCCACCTTCCCCATAAGGCGCCGTTCAAATTGAACAGCTGATTTGGGTAGCAAAACTCCAAGAGCTATTTTCTACACAAAAAACATTTCATTCATGAAGATGATAGTTTACAACAAGGTTGTGGCGGCACACATCTTTGTCTGTTACTTCATAAATAATAATTTAAAAAATAACAGAAGAATACAATTTGCAATAGTAGGACAAATAGAGATCACTCTAACAGAGGACTACTGAATGGTTTGCTGCTATATATATTTTTCATTTAAAAATAAAGGAAATACCAAAGAATAATCATATTAAAAGCATACCAAAAAATATTATGAAGGTTTTGGAAAAGAGGATAGACCAAACAAGTTGCTTGAAAAAGAAAAAACTTCTAGCTTGTGAGCATTTTAGTAAATGTAAATGGTTTCATATGTTGGGCATGAAAGTACAATTTCTAATGAGTTAGAAATTATAAAGATTGCATGGTGAAGTAGGGATCTTCCTTTTCTCTTACAATTTACATCCGTACCAATTCTTCTTGAGAGGCTTCAGTTCAGCATTACGGCAACAATTCCACTAACTTCAAACAAATTAATTAAGCTGAATGGACATATGCTAAAAAAAACATTGATCTTACCACTGCAGATAAGGTTTCAACATTTGTTTTTCTCAAAAATAAAAAAAATATGTATACCAACAAGAGTTTTCCTTATGTATTCGAGCTTTACAAGCTTCAATAATGATTCTCTTTACCTTTCAGAACTAGCAAGGCAACGTAGATTATGGTTTGAAGTGTCACACATGCATGACGGTTTCTAAAAGATCTAAAGATAACACAAACTATATCATTGGGATTATTGCTCCTAATATTGATATAGCAACAAATACACTACCAAGACACATTTTAGGTGTTGTCTGTTGCTTTGGGTATGACTTAATAAAGCATTGCATAATTGATGACATATTTCTGGGTGCCTTTTCAATTGTCTAAAATAATGAAATGCTTCTTTTGCAGGTTCAATCTAAACAAAACGTCACCCTATCTTCCATACTGTTATACCAATCAAATTTATTTTTCTAGATTTACCAATGAGTGAACTAGTTGTTTTCATTACTATAATTTTTGTTCCCATATCATGGATCATGATTGGGGGGTTATGATGTTAGTATTGGACGTTTAATTAGAAAAGAAGGTGACAAACTTATCTTGCAGTGATTATAGGTTGTTTGGATTCACTGATGAGTTGCTTTACCTAGGAAAGATTGTCATTAATAGATGGATTTTTAATAGCCCCTTAATAATTTTGATAATTCATGAAGGTGAAGAAGATGAACAAAAAATATATATTGTCTATCTAAGATCCCATTCAGATGTATGATTTCACATTGCCACAGAATCATGTACAAGGCAAAATCATTTTTGACAAGTCCAAACACGAGAACAAAAAATAGTCAGTTATTGACAAAAAAAAAAGAGTCAAATATTAAGCAATTGCACGATTTGGCCAGTACACTGCATTTTCACTATTGTGACTTCAGAATACAACAAAAGAAGTAGAAGAATAAGATGTGCAAAGATAGAGATGATTTTTTGATTCGGGCATTGCATTAAACAGTTGGAGGGCGAAAGATGTAACAGGAAGAAATACCTAAATCAAAATGGGGAAATAGAGGAAGGGATGGAAACAGAGAGAGAGAGAGAGAGAGAAATACCTAAATCAAAATCAATGGGAGAGAGACGGTGATCGACAGTGAGTGATGATGGCGACGATACAGTGTACCGACGGAGAGTGATGGGCAGTTTGACAAGAGTGAGATCAGATAGTGGCGATGCCGGAGGAGGAGGAGGAGCTCCGGTTACTAGTGAACGTAAGGAGGACCGGCGGGAGAGAGAGAGAGGGGAGAGGAGCAGCAGAAACGGGGAGAGAGGGGGAGGGAGAGAGAGAGAGAGAGAGAGAGAGGGCTTTGCAAAATAGGACCTAATTTGGGCAAACATTGAGCCTAAAAATTACGTTCAAAAAAAAAAAAAAAAGAGGGTTCTTACTTATAGCCTGAAACTACGTCGTTTTGCATAATAAAATTATAGGAGACGAAATTATTTCCTCGCGGAAAATTTTGTAAAATGGTGACGAAAATTTTCGTCTCTAAAATGGCGCTCAAATATTCTGCCAAATTTTCCAAGGGCGAGAATTTTTTTTGTGACGAAAAATAAAATATAGAGACGAATAAAATTTTCGTCACCTATTATTTTATTGATTTTAAACATTTGGTGACGAAATTTGATTTTTCTTTGTAAAAATACTACAATTGGAGATGAAATCTTACTTTTATCTCTAAAACATGTATATTTGGAGACGAATTTTTTTTTTCGTCATGCCTTTTCGTCACCAAAGACCTTTTTTGTTGTAGTGTCCCACCCATCCTTCCATGATCCTATGATCCCACCTTCCTCTATCTTTTATTTTTATTTTTTTATTTTCTCCCGTTTTTATTTCTCTCTCTATTTGTATATATTTTTTATTTTCTCCTTTTTGTTCAATATATTTTACACATATTTTCATACAATGTATGTATGTCGTAATACACTAGGACATTACGAGCATACATATAATTTCCATATAATTATATAAGCAAAAACAATATTGTATGTATGCTCGTGAAAATTGTATGTATACTAGGCACATCTATCTATCTAACTATATATTATTGTAGACGTGCCCGAACGTCCCGGAAAAATCCCCGTTTTGTTCATTAGCATGCTATAGTTCGGACTCAATGTCGTGGTCCTGAATCTAATCTCGCAAAGTGCAATGCAAGACTGATAAATCACCAAAGAGTCCAAATCCGGCAAATCGTTTTGGAAAATTGATTTTAATAAAGAAGTGTCAAACATGGACTGCTTTGCCAGATACAGAGTCGCCACCTAAATGTTTTTGTTTTGGGAAATCTAGGAAACCCTGACTCATTGCCTAAGGCCACGTGTCCGTCATCACCAAAGTTGCCTCGGCTTGGGAACTTGGGTACGAGAGGGGAAGGTCATGCAATGAGCACCCCCGCTCGCCCGATCAAAGATCGGCCTGTACTAAGCATGATATCTTGTTTTTGAAAACACATGTATTTTTATTCCGGTTATTAGCTAGCTTTACTATGTGATACGTACAGCATACAAGTATAGATTAGATCGCCTAAGTTGGAACAAAACATCTCATGTTTGTTTGTTTGAAAATGATTTGAAGGTGCTATTCGCAAGTAGGTTAAGACATGGATTTGCCACCCTCGAGTGGACTTAAGAAAACATGATTTTGCCACTCTCAAGTGGGTTTAAAACTCGCATTTTAATGAATTTTTCCAATTCAGGTAATCCAACCTTCATCCACAGGCATTTAGGTAGTTATATCACACAAGCAGTTAGCCTCATGGCAAGCATGCTATCATGGCAACACTCACACTAATGCAAGGATGTTAAAGCATAAACACTTACAGTGTACTCTGAGCCAAAACAGAAGCTAGTTAGTAATCAATGCGTGATCCTAGCTTATGTTAAGATGGCTAATGCAACACATGCAAAATGCAACTAGAAATAGGCTCGGCTATTCTAAAATGGCGTATGAGATGCAACTTGATAATCATGTATTCAAGTAGGAATTGAAATACAATGCCGTTAGTATGATGCGCCGAGCCCGGTGCATGCAATACAGGTGAATGATGCAAACATGCGAGGGAACTTGGGTACGAGAGGGGAAGGTCATGCAATGAGCACCCCCGCTCGCCCGATCAAAGATCGGCCTGTACTAAGCATGATATCTTGTTTTTGAAAACACATGTATTTTTATTCCGGTTATTAGCTAGCTTTACTATGTGATACGTACAGCATACAAGTATAGATTAGATCGCCTAAGTTGGAACAAAACATCTCATGTTTGTTTGTTTGAAAATGATTTGAAGGTGCTATTCGCAAGTAGGTTAAGACATGGATTTGCCACCCTCGAGTGGACTTAAGAAAACATGATTTTGCCACTCTCAAGTGGGTTTAAAACTCGCATTTTAATGAATTTTTCCAATTCAGGTAATCCAACCTTCATCCACAGGCATTTAGGTAGTTATATCACACAAGCAGTTAGCCCCATGGCAAGCATGCTATCATGGCAACACTCACACTCATGGAAGGATGTTAAAGCATAAACACTTACAGTGTACTCTGAGCCAAAACAGAAGCTAGTTAGTAATCAATGCATGATCCTAGCTTATGTTAAGATGGCTAATGCAACACATGCAAAATGCAACTAGAAATAGGCTCGGCTATTCTAAAATGGCGTATGAGATCCAACTTGATAATCATGTATTCAAATCGGCATTGAAATACAATGCAGTTTGTATGATGCACCGAGCCCGGTGCATGCAAGACAGATGAATGAATGTAAACATGCGAGCATAAGAATGCTAATTGAAACATGCCTTAAAACTAACCATCAAAAGCAGGTAAGTAAAAGGGAGAAAGATGTGGGGTTGGAAGACATTCACACACTCACGCACACTTATTACAAAATTTGCCCTCTCGACGGAGGGTTCGAATGAATAATACAAACCAACTAATTAACTAACTAACAAGCTAATTAATTATTACAAAACTCTTGACTAATTAAGAAAATTAATTAAGTTACAAAACAGACTAAGTATGAAACTAAAGAGGCTGCCACAACTTCACCTCAGAATAATTCAATGATACATGCTCGATTGCCTCGCTTGGAAACTTGTTGTCATGCCTCATGTTGCCTCTGTTTGCACTATTCTGTACCTCTGAGAACTGTGAAAATATATGTGATGCCTCTGAACCACTTCATGGCCATTCTGAGAGGCTATCGGCCAAAGGAAAGGTGTCATCGACCACTTATGAAGTTATCGGCCAAACATTTTTAGCCGATCAGCACACCAAATAACCGATCGGCCATCTCTTTCTGTAAAATGCTCCTTTTGCTGCAGCAGAGGACAAACAGAGGTATGACAATACATTTACAAGACAATGTTTGCAACTACACCCCTTATCATGTTTAAGACTCAAAGACGTGTAGTGCTCGACCCTCGGGCCACCAATCACGCATTTCGATGCATGATGGCCAAAGGAGCCAAGTGTGCAATTCAATATGGAATGAATGCACAAAAATACATGAATGCCTCACACTCTATCATGTTGGATCAAGAGTGTCGACGACCGAGGATTGAGGCACGTTTCGTCACTTCAAGTACGAAACTTCTCTCGTTCCTCGTGTTTGGTTTGACACTTCAAACCAAACACAATGCAATGCATGTAACATGGAGATGCGATACAATGCAACATAAGCATGCCAAATGCAATATGACTCAAACATGCACATAAGGCTAAGGTAACAAACATGCCAAATGTAATGCAACCTAAACATGCAAACATGTAATGTGCCAAGCATGCAAAATGCAATGCAACCTAAACATGCAAACATATAATGTAATAGGCATGCAACAACAATATCAACAACAAGCATGCAACAATATGCAATGCGATAAGCATGCAACAACACACAAACCAGATGATTTATGGACTTATACTGAAAATGGATAGACCTCAGCCATACCAAAAACCGTGGCCAAAATGCTAAGAAATGATGGAATGAAATGCAAAATAAGCATGCATGCCAACTGGCCTATCATTTAGGTATAAGGACACAACTCTCAAACATAAGCGAGGAGTGACAAGCATGATAATGTGGCAATGAGGTAAGCTCTGAAATGATGTTAGGAAAGATGCCAAATCAATCAATCAATGTAAGTATAGCATCCAATAAAGCTTAAGGCTTAAGGCTAGCAAAGAGGTTAAATCATGGCCGTGCAAAGCAAGCCCAAAAAGGCCAAGGGCACCCAAAACAGTCCCAAGGCAGGTCAATACAAGACCAAAAACATGTTCGAACCTAGCCAACACAAGCTAGAACAAAAGTCCAAAAGGCACGAGACATGCAAAGCTAAAAAGGAGTATTAAACTACACCTATTACAACCAAACATGGCATGACTTAACCAATAAAAATCAAAGTTATGGAATGTCAAAATGAGCCCCAAAACCCACTTAGATGGCATCCCAAATCCAATACGAAACGTCCCTCGTTCCTCGTGTTTGGTTTGACACCCCAAACCAAACACAGTGCAATGCAAGCATATTAGACGCAATGATAATGGCATGCAAACCGTGTAATGTAACCTAAGCATGTAAACAAGCTAATGTACCAATCATGCACAATGCAATGCAACCTAAACATGCAAACATGTAATGTGCCAAGCATGCAAAATGCAATGCAACCTAAACATGCAAACATATAATGTAATAGGCATGCAACAACAATATCAACAACAAGCATGCAACAATATGCAATGCGATAAGCATGCAACAACACACAAACCAGATGATTTATGGACTTATACTGAAAATGGATAGACCTCAGCCATACCAAAAACCGTGGCCAAAATGCTAAGAAATGATGGAATGAAATGCAAAATAAGCATGCATGCCAACTGGCCTATCACTTAGGTATAAGGACACAACTCTCAAACATGAGCAAGGAGTGACAAGCATGATAATGTGGCAATGAGGTAAGCTCTGAAATGATGTTAGGAATGATGCCAAATCAATCATTCAATGTAAGTATAGCATGCAATAAAGCTTAAGGCTTAAGGCTAGCAAAGAGGTTAAATCATGGCCGTGCAAAGCAAGCCCCAAAAGGCCAAGGGCACCCAAAACAGTCCCAAGGCAGGTCAATACAAGACCAAAAACATGTTCGAACCTAGCCAACACAAGCTAGAACAAAAGTCCAAAAGGCACGAGACATGCAAAGCTAAAAAGGAGTATTAAACTACACCTATTACAACCAAACATGGCATGACTTAACCAATAAAAATCAAAGTTATGGAATGTCAAAATGAGCCCCAAAACCCACTTAGATGGCATCCCAAAAACCTAAACATGGAGGCATGCACAATGATCCATTCATGAGGCATTAAACATCAACTCTTTAAAGCATTAAAGAAGTGACAATTGCAAGTGTATGACCCCCCTATATGGACTAAAATAACATTTCAAATGATGCAAAATCATGAAAATGGTCCAAGTAATGCATGCTAATGACTTGGACACTAAAAGCTAACAAGCTACAATGCATTGTAGCTATACAAAGCATGGCATATATGATCAAAACAACACAAAACAAAGCTCAAGCATGGTAAAACATGACTAAAAGCTTTTTTGAGGCAAGCCAAAACATGCAAGCATGATGGTCCAAATGCATGATACATGTTAAGGCAAATGAGAATATTGCAAGACAAGTGCATGATGCATGTGAGAGACTATCAAACCAACTTAAAACAGAGGTATAGCATGACAAAATAACACCAAATACTTGCTGAAATGAAGCCAAAACACGCTAAGCAAACATGCTACCGTTATAAGCCCAATATACAAGCAAATGAGACACAAGGAGAGAGGGGTGTCTCTCTCCTATACAAGACTCCAAAACCACATTTCCACCACTGAAAATCTTCTGGATTTTAGTGGTAGAAAGGTCAAAGCAAGATGGTTCCAAAGCTCAAAAAGGGAAGGCACAAAATAAGGCCAAACAAGGCCTAAGAGGGGGTAGACTACCCCCAACTAAAAAGTAACCTTAAACAATCATCTCAAGCATAAAAAATCAGAATTTTTTGTATTAGAAAGCTAAGCTTAAAATAGCATGCAAGTATGTCTAAAAGCTTAAGCAAAAATGAGGGTTTAAAAGGTTAAGAGCTTACCCTTGTAGAACCTCTTCAAGAACACACCTCCAACAGGTTTTCTGAGTTCAAACCAACCCAAGAACACCAAAACCAACTCCTAAGGATCTCAACAACCAAAGGATGGTGCATTACTAGGTGTTGTAGTGCAAAAGTGAAGACAAAACACCCTCTTAGGCACCAATACACACACAAAATATAGAGAGAAGAAGATGTAAAGAGAGAGTGATATATGTTTTCTATCTCTTAATTTTTTGAACCTCTGAGAAGGGAGGAGGAGCTCCCTTCTTATAAAAATTCAATTCCAAAGCTTCTTAGAGAAGCTAGAACAAGGTGCAAATCCCTCCATACACGTGTATGGAGGATGGGAATTGTGCCCACCAACTGTCACAGCTGGTAGAAAATATCTGCAAAAAGCAGATAGAAATGTCTCGGCTAAAAAATATGGCCGATCGACCACACAAAGTGCCGATCGACCAAAAAAAGTGCCAATCGGCCACCACTTTTGGCCGATGGCAAGAAAACAAGGCCGATGGCATCATGCCTTGGCCGATGGGTTGAAGGAATGGCCAACAAGCCACCCTCTTCCCTCAGAAGCAAAATCGCAAGTCCTTGGTCCACAACCAAGCACAAAACAGACAAGTTGAGAGATCCTAAGGCAAGGCGTGCAGCCGAGACCTTCGGGAACTCAAAACGAACACGAGCATGGATGATCATCGAGTGTTCAAATGATGACGTCCAAGTCTTGAGGACAGTCAAAAATGGGGTGTCTACAATTATATAAGCAAAAGTGAGTTTTCGTGATGAGTTTTGTGTGAACTCTAAAATTTCATAATAAATTTGTGATTTTATCAAATTAAAAAAAAAAGTTAAATAGTGTTGGGATTACAATTATATTCTAATCCTAACATTATTTCACTGTGCCTTCAAGCACGGGCATACGCTAGTGTATATATATATATCTAAATGTATATTTTAATTATATGAATTAATAAAGAGATGCATCTCTTAGATTTAAATTATGGGATGTAACTATTGGATTTAAATCAAAAGATACGACTTGATCTAAAGGGTGTCACTTTTGAATTTAAAGGACACAACCTTTGGTTTAAAAAATACAAACACATGCCTATATAAAGGTGGAATGGGTTGGCAATTGAGACATGAAATTCATAAATTCATAGAAAATCCATGAAATTTCTCTCAATGATTCATATTGTTATTTTTCTCTTTACTTGGTGAATTACAAAAAATCTAAAGGTATTTGGGATCTAATTTTGTTAGTGAATAATGCAGTCAGAAGACATCGGTCTTTAGATTGAGAATTCATTGTATCATGGAGGCGTATTTGCGGGTAAGCCAACACACACCATATTAGACATAATTGGTGGGGGCGAATATCGTCTTAAGGAAAGTGACGCTGTAACGTGCCTTGAAGCAATCCTAATTATTTTTTATTTTAGGGTAAATTACACTCACCTCTCCTGAGGTTTCTGACAAATACAGAGACCTCCCCTGTGATTTGAAAATTGCACAAATTTCCCCTGCTTTACCTAACATTATCAAGATTCCCTCCTGTGTGAACCTCCGTTACCCCAGATAACAGAACTTGCTGATGTCATCACCAATAAAGTCAAAAATACCAATAATGCCCTCAGGGCAGTTGATCTCAGGTATATATACCAAGCACAATACAAAGCTTCACAGTGCACAACTCAAAAATTCCAAACTAAGAGAAAAACCAAAAAGGCAACCAGAAGTGACACAAGTCAAAACTCTAGAACCAAGCACAACACAACTATTTAACTATTATGTAAACACTATGGAGCATCATGTCTGTTCAATTACAGCATTCCACTAAGTACACAAAATATAAATATAAACACCAAGTGAATATACTTCATACCCAGTACAAAAAACAAAAGTGGGTACATCATCTGAAATTATTTGTTGCTATGCTTAGTATGTCATGTCCACAACAAAAATACAAAAAGTGAAACATGATCTGAGACTAACTGTGCACTACATCAAGATGCGTTATATACCTTAAACTTGTGATTAGAACTTGTACCAAAAATATCATCATCTTAGCTAAGTCATTTGCAAGAAAAAATAAAAAATAAAATAACCCTTTTTTCAAGATTCAGGCAATGAAAAAAAAGAAGAAAAAAAAATGTAACTTCACAGAGCACAAGTAAGAAAAACTTACATGTGCATGCTTGGCCTTGCCCTTGCCCCTGCCACTTCCAGTTGAACTTACTTTCCCACTTGAATGTTCTCTATTAGTTGAATGTCCCCTTCTAGTTGAAATGCCCTTCCCAATTGAAGTGCCTTTTCTAGTTGAAGTTCCCCTTTCAGTTGAAGTGCCTCTCGCAGAACCTCTGCCCTTATCCACAATTGTGCCATTGCCCTTACTAGCACTTGTGCCACTGCCACTAGCTCCACCCCTTACTGGACCTCTTTGGCAGGTTCTCTTATTATGTCCAAATTGCATGCACAATTTACATCTCAATGTACTAGACCTCTTACTTGGACTTGTTCCAGCTGGAGGCTCATGAGTAACCCATCACCTCTACTATTTCCATCTCCAGCATCATTTTTATCTCCACCATCTTCCATTCCAAGAGAACATGCAGTATCAACATATAAGTTAATTGTTTTACTCTCACCTTGCACATAAAACATATCTAACACATCAAGATCATTTTCTATTAATCTCTTATTCTCAGTACCAGGCATATCATAATGCAATGTGATAGCTATTGCTTCATTACAAGCAATGTGAGAGAGGACTGTTGCAGTCACATCTTTCAAGGCATCAATATAGAAATACATATTTGGGTCCACATCATATACTCTGCCCACTTTGCCTTTAGAGTTGATGATTAGATTAAAAAAAGGGAATGCAGTCATACTGTGATCATAATGAGTAACAATTAATTACAAAAAATAACCCCATTCAACAATTGCTGTCACGCTCCAAAATTTGGATAATTAAATATTAAATTAGGACTAAACCCCAATTAATATTCCATCATTCAAATCCTAGGAGTGAAACAAAAAAAACTAAACGCCAGCCAAACCATCCACCATAATTTCATAACTAACCAATACCTCCAACATTAAAGTAACAATACATAGTCAAAATAACTTAAATAAAGTACGGTTACAAACCATGCCAAATTATCCTAATAATAAATACATAAACTAATATCAACCTTAAACTCAAGAAAACAAAAGAAATCCAAGCAACATGTCCAACAACTATAGTTATTCCACGTCACCACCGTAGCCTCAACGAAACCTGCAAAGGAAGCTCGGCTGCACTCAAACAGAACGCACCTGAGTTGCCAAGAGACAAAACGGGTTAGTATATAGGTATACTGGTATGAGTATAAGATTTAACACTCACACGTCTACTAGACACAAACAAAAATACATTTAATTCTTCTTACGGAATAAGACAAGTAGTTTCAACCGCACCGAGGCGAATGGGTAGTTTCCCGAGATACGGTGGCATTTAGTTTCTTGCCCGTACACAACGAAATATAAATTGAGTATAAAATAAACAAAATAGAAATAAAAATATGGTGGGCCAGCCCTGTATAAAAAAGTTAGTAAGAGTCACCATCCTGTAAAAAAATAAAGTTAGCATAATTTAATCATAAGTAACTTGCTCAAGAAGTATAAAAATGCACCGTTGCATGCTTAAATAATTCGAATTGACCAAAACTCAAAGAATAAAGTTGTACAAAATCAAATTTCCTAAAAGAAAAAGAAAACGAATTTAACAGAAACTGAACAGGTTGAGAGAAAAACTTGATAGAAGAACCTAAACGGAATTCAATCGAAAAATTTGAAGCGGAAAACGAATAGAAACTGCCATAAGATGATTTTTTTCGAAAAATTTCAAAACATGTAAAATGTGCAAAATAATGTTTTACTTCAGTTTACGCGAAACCAATAAAAATAAGCTCGTTTAGTGGGTGAAAACAGCATCTAAAATCTACATTACTAAAATGAATCAAAACTACTATAACCAAAATTATCCAATTTTACTGTCGAGTATTTGATGTCGTCTATGACGTTGTAGACGGCGTCTTGGTCGTAGTCCTTGAAGCTTATTCTGCCGGAGAAGTAATTGTGTCGTCCGAGGCTTCTGGCCCAGGCGGTTTTGCCTGTTCTTGAGGGTCCTTCGAGGTAGAGGGAGATTGGACGGATGGGCCTCTGCTTTGGTTCCTGTTATCAAAGGAGGAGGAGAGTTCTTCGTCAGTATATAAATTTTTTATATTATTTTTGTGTATCCCTAATCTAAGGAAATCGTCTTCCCTCCAAACGGAGAGACAGCAATTTTGACATAACTCGTACTGAACGCAATTTCGACTTACAAACAAAATATTATTTTATGCCTATTTTTTTACTTCTTCATTTAAAAAAGGAAATGAATTAAAAGGGCTAGTATATGGGGGCCTCTCTCTTTTGTAATGATCCCTGAAAAATGTTTTTAATTGAGGGTATTTTGTGACGTAATCGGTGGGACATCTTTCTTTACAGAGAGCAAAAAATTATTCCTCCGTTTCTGCTTCACCAATTATTCCCCTCCAGAGTTCGTCTCTATTTTTCGAAGGACTTCTCCCCTTAGATGAAAATTCTCCCCATTCGACGAACTCGCCCCCTTTCTGTATATGCTGTCGACTTGCTGTTGGCGAGTGGAGTTTTTCTATATTTGGATGGTCGATCCTTCCATTGGTTCCAGTGAGATCGAAAAATCTCGGGTTGGAGGTTAGGATCTTCTTCGTGCATTGAACCATGGCATGAAGGTGAAGGTTTCCATCTTCATGGAGCTCCCTTGCGACAAGTATGTAGTATGGCTGACAGGCTAGTTGGAGGAGAGACTGGAGGAGTTCTAAGAGTTGTTCTTTTGGACATGGGCATTGTGGGTAGGTGAGGAAAACATTCTTGACATAAAAACGGAAAGAGGCTTGGCGAGGCATTATTTAGCTTATTTAGTGATTAACACTTAACTTACACCGGTGTGAATGTTGTTAGTCGAGGCTTTATATAGGGGGAGGTCACACCAGCTGGGGGGGGCGCTATATATAATATTACTAGCGCCTCCCTGTTGAAATTGTACCCGATAGGCAATTTCATCCGTCGATGGACGTACGGATGGTGACGTGTAAGGTGGAGATTAAATCCGTACTCACACCAAATAGTAATCATTATTTGGTGTGAGTGGTGTGAGTAGAAGTGGTCGGATCCTGTCCACCCACGTGTCATGGTCGTGGTGGTTTTGCTTGGATATAAAGCAAAGGTGCACAGAATTCCGCGTGAATGAACAGTAATGGGCGGGAATTCAAATTTTAAATTCCGAATCTCCGTATTTACAGTTGTCTATATATCTGGGTCCAGCCTCAGATATTTGTCGGTGGAGA
Organism: Camellia sinensis; assembly: GCF_004153795.1. NCBI lineage: Eukaryota > Viridiplantae > Streptophyta > Magnoliopsida > Ericales > Theaceae > Camellia > Camellia sinensis. Next base: position 672,253 of record NW_021028847.1, on the reverse strand, counting down.
GAGATATGCGAGATATGCTTTTGCAGTTGGAGAGTTATTACACTGAGGTGATTTTCTGGTACCTTGTTTCGTCCCTCCTTTTCTTTCTACCAATTTTGTCGATTTATTTGGTATACAATGTTGTACTCCTTAGAAGAGTATCCCAAGAATTACAGGCAGTTCACTCAAATGTATGTAGATCGCTTTTTGACGTGGCAACTAGGACTGTGGGAAGAGAGCCGGCGGAGAGCTCCGGTGAAGTTTGTTCCGGTGTACGAAGATCAGAGGGCAAGAATATCAAAGCTAAGGTGTCTGAACAGAAGGGTTAGCAGAGGTAACAGATCCTGTAGAAGTGTTTGTATAAAAAATTTGGAGTTATTTATAAAAAATGGAAGGAATAGGAAGCAGCCATTACCAGACTCCCCTTGCGTACCGGAGGTCAAGGACACCGGCGGCTAGTGGATATAGGCGTAGTTACCGTAGTCGTGCACCTTTTAAGACCCAGTATGTTCGCAGACGGTACGTTCAGAATATTTCCCGATTTATGAAGAAGACTAAGAGGGGAGTAAGGAAATTACAGCTATACGATGAACAATTAAGGGACGTTAAGTTTGATAATAAAGGCGTGGCGAGATTACTTAATGGTATTGAGTTGGGTAATAAGAGATCTGACCGTCAATCAGACAAGATCGTGGTTAAGGGTATCAAATTCATTGGTAATGTTCAATTGGGAACAAGATGCTAAGGACGAAGCTGTGGTCCACCACGTGTTGTTTTTTGTCATCAGTGATAATAGTCCGTCAGATTCCGTCCCTACACCTGACAAGATATTTATTGGAGTTGGCGAGGGTAATCCTGAGATCTGGATTGTTGATCCTGACCAGTCCGACCGTTTTCGGATGCTAAACAAAATGAGATTCAAGCTCGTTGGTGGCAAGGACAAAGAGTACGTTCATCACGGGATAGAAGTTGTAGACCGGTTCTTTCCAGTTGATGTTTGGACGGACTACAAAGATACGCTGTTGGGAAATGTTGGAAGCATTCAAAAGGGTGCCATATATTTAGTGGCTGCTACTGTTAGTGGAAAGGAATGCAAAATTACTTTAAGGAGTCAAATGTACTTTAAAACTGTTTAGAATTGTAATTTGATGTATTTTTATTTTTAATGTTCAGGTTAATGGAGGTGGACGATATAAAAACTGGGGTTGTTGAAGGTGTTTCGGCAAGTGATTTCAGTTGTATTGAACTTGCGTTGCCTAATATCTGAGGCTGGGCCCAGATATATAGACAGCTGTAAATACGGAGATTCAGAATTTAAAATTTGAATTCCCGCCCATTACTGTTCATTCACGCGGAATTATGTGCACCTTTGCTTTATCTCCAAGCAAAAACACCACGATCGTGACACGTGGGTGGACAGGATCCGACCACTTCTACTCACACCACTCACACCAAATAGTGATTACTATTTGGTGTGAGTACGAATTTAATCTCCACCTTACACGTCACCATCCGTACGTCCATCGACGGATGAAATTGCCTATCGGGTACAATTTCAACAGGGGGGCGC